>JAJOOR010001285.1:0-71826 GCA_036250505.1 Solanum acaule
TCCTCTCCCCCCCCCCCCCCCTCCCCCCCTTCCTCCGGTCGTTCCTTTCGACTTCCATGTGGTTGCTTAATAGTAATGAAGTAGCAAGACGAGTGAATGAAGGTGTTGTAAGCAGTAGCTGAATACCTTTTTCTTAGTTGATTTCTCAGATGGTCACTTATTATTTTAGAAAATCGCTTTTCTTTGTTGAGGAAAATTGGATTCGAGAAGAAAAGTGACTTTATCAGATTGATAACAATTTAGTTGAGTGATCATGTAACTATTAGTAGCGACTTGTGAAGTGTAAGCCTTCTTTCAGATAATAGATTGTTAGAAGTATTTTTAAAGAAATAAAATTAAGGTGGAAGTGGAGTAGTTAGTAGAAAAATGTCTTTCAAATTTGAAATGACATAAAATTATCTTTAGAACTATCGAGTGCAATTTCTAGGCAAATTAGTAAAGATACTTAATATAATTTTTTTGACTAATCATATATGAAAAAACTAAAAAATATCTCATGAAAAATGTTCTTCTTCGTACCAAATACACTCCCAATGTTTAAGTTTTATGACGTGCTCGTCTTGAATTTGGCTGTGCCCTTTAAGTTGGTTAGGCTCATGCGATGCCAAAGTCAATGTAGAATTCAGACCTCACTTGTAACATTATACTGAATGTAGAATTCAGATCTCACTTATAACATTATACTGAATATGTTGATGTTGATGTTGTTGTTATCAATACAGTAACACTACCAAATTCTTGATTTGTTTCTTGGTGGGCAATATAATGATTGTTGAAGAAGAATAATGTTAGCATGAGAATCAATGAATTGTCCATTCAGTATTTATTTTAATAAAATAAAACCATCAATTCAAAGCTCAACAACCATTGTTATCATTTCCTCTTTCTTTCTCCAAAAATGAGTTGTATTTTTCCTTGAAGACAAAATCCATAGGTTTGCTTCAATTTTTCTTTGCTCTCTTTAGATGAAGCACATAATAATTGCTTTCTTTTGGTGAAAGAAAAGACTTAAATTGGAAATTTTGTTTATCAGAAGTCTTGATAATAATAATTAATCACCATGTCCACCTAAATTTCCCCTTTTTTCCTTGTAAAATAGGACATAATGGTAACCAGCTATGTCGCTCATGAGCTCATTATCTTAGGTCGAAACAACTTGATTGAACCACTTTCTTTACGTCCTCATGTTCCTCCACGTGGCAATGACAGGATCCCTGTGGGAGATTTTCTTGTAAAATAGGACATATGGTTATGCTTGGATTATAAGGTCTCTTAACCACATGAATAGTTTAATGTGCTCATTAACTCCTGATTATGATAATTGAATTATTCAAGACTGTTCGAACCGAGGTTTGACATCTAACTCCTCTCCTGAAAATAGATGGGTCAATTCGGGTGGAATTCAATACTGATTAACTTTTCGATTCACTCATAATATTTCAACAGACTCCAAAAATTACTTAAATTGTAGGAATATGAGAATCTCATGGATACAAATGAGAGTATTGATGTGTGTGTGAAGGTACAATCAATAAATGTATATTACAACATTTATAAAGTGTATATTACAATACTTATATGTATTCAAACAAGGTCAAATTAAGGAGCTAGCTTGTTGTAATTTTTTTTTTTTTGTTATGATCGTACGTAGACCATTGTACCTTGTAGAAGTGGAAGAAGTAGATGTGACCCTATATATTATTATTCTGTTAATTAATTTTAAAATTAAACTATAGTATAAAAATTAATTAAGAGAAGGCTTGAGATGAAGGGAATATTAGGGGGTCCAGAAAAAGAGGAATAGGTCCAAAGGAGATTAAACTTCCAATGATGGCCAAATAAAGGTCTTGGAAAAGATTTTAAAATTGACAGAGATATGATGAAATTGACTAATTTATGTTCCCTTTCTAATTACCTACTTAATTACATTAGTAAACATCAATATTAATAGTACATAAAAGATTACTGTTAGAAGCAGTAAGGCAAGTATCATGAGGACCACATTTTAGTGAAAGAACTTGTGGTAGAGACATTCCATCCATGAGTTATTAACTTAAAGAGGTTAACTTAATTCTTCTATATGTTATAAATAATGTAAAAGAATTTTTACGCTGTCAGATCGCTTAAAGATAACTAACTATATGTAAAAACGTTCATATAGTTACAATAGGTTAAAATATATTAATGGCTAGTGTAAACCATTTTTACACTATTAGACCTTAACTTAAACCAACCATAGGTTATAAATCCAAATATGTCTTTTCTCACTAATTACTTTCTTAATCACTTGGTAGACCCCATGCCCTCCTCCACCCCACCCCCCTAAACTCCTTGCCCCCCCTTAAAGCTAAGAATAATCATTCTCCCATTCATTTAATTTCTTCTAATAAGTGTCTTTTTTCAAATGATTTGCATATTACTTTCAAATCCAGCTTCCTATTAAGCAAATAGTATTCACATCAAATATGGTGAATGATTTGCATCACACCAACAGATCCTCTCCTTTTCATAATCATCATTATGTTTGCCTTAATATTATTTAATTTAAAATTAATTAAATAATATAATTCTTTGTGTATTTCAACATGCAAAACATGTCAATCCATGTATATGAAATATTAAATTATTAAAATACACTCTAATTGAATCCTTGATTGCCAACTGACTCTGAGTGTTGAACCTGATCAACGAGGCGCTCGATGTTGATCCTGGTTACCTGCGTCTGCACCATAAGACGATGCAGGTCAACTGGCATCAATACATTGAATGTACGAATATGCGAGTTGGAATGCTAAACATAACATAGGCTTGAAAAAGAATCTGAAAGAAACACTTGCCTTGGCTCTTCTCAACTCATGAATAACTTAACTCAAAAATAAAGCAATGAAACACATGCAATACATGAAAAGCTTTATAAAACAGTAAAACCAACTTAGTTCGTTAAAGAAAATGCAGTAACAAACTCAACTTTACTCATATATTAAAGTAGTATAGTTTGTGGGAGATTCTCTAACCGACAACCACCACTATGAGCCTAAGTGATGGTACAACGTTTTACCTCACGCTGCCAAGGACCGTCCTATACCTTGCCGGGGGTATAGAACCTAACTCACTAAGTGGATCCACTAGTGTATGCTAAAAGCACTAAGGAATCATCTAAAAAGTATGACTCTTTTCTACCCATGATGACTACATGATTTATGACTCTTTTCTACCCATGATGACTACATGATTTATGGAGACTTGAGTTAATATGAACTCGCATCCCCATATCGGTGCTCAATACTACTCCCAAAATATACTTAGCTCATGTGTTTGTAAAAACAAAACTCTTTTTTTGGTTTGAGATAATTACTCAAAACTTAGCTTAAAAGCTCTATTGGAATCGATGTTCCATTTCTTTCTCAAATGTAAAAACATTTTAAACTTCTTGGGAATACCTAGTTCCCATATACTTCTTTGAAGAAATGAACTTCAAAACTTTACTCTTTGCTTAACTTGGAACTTAAGTCTTGAAACAAAGTAAAAACGTTTGTAAAAGACTTTTGAAAACTTTATAAACTTCTCTTGACTTGCTTCTTAACTTCTAAACTTTACTCTTAACTCTCCTTGAATTGAATTATGGATTCAAGGATTATGATTTGTGTTAGGAAAGATCCCATGATGTTTAGGAATGATCTTAAATAGCTAAACATGAGAAAAATCACGAAATCACTGTCTTGGAACAAGTCCGCGACGCGGAGATGTTTTAAATAATTACTCGCAAAATTTAATTTTGAGATAGAGGAATACGCGTCCTAACCGCGATGCGGAGCAAATTTTTGGTCACTGGGGGAGCAAGTCCGTGACGCGGACCTGCGTGCCAAAATCTACTCGACTTTTTCCTTCTTCGTTTTCTAGCCCCAATTCGCCTAAACTCGACTATTTTTCTCAAATTCATTTTAGATTCTGATACCCAGCATATGTACTCAAGAACCTAACTCAAAATAACTCTAGAACTCAACGTAAAGATCTCAGACACTCCACAGTTTAGCCCAATTCAAGAACAACATTCAGATTCAAGAAATACATGTCAAGAACATCAACTTTCAAACTCTTTTAGGATGAATTTCGCTGAACTAAACATGTTTGGCGCGTGGGTGAACGAACCCAACGATATGAAAGACTCACATACCTTGTAGGATCAATTCCTTGGCGAATCCACAACCAAAATCGATCGTTCTTGGCGAATTCTTGCTTTTCCTCTTCTCCTTTCTCTTCTTCTCTTTTCTCCAAGCCCTAGCGTATTTTGGTGAAAGCGTAACTGATCTAATTCTGATTTGACCCTTAATTAATTCACTAAAACAAATTAAATTAATTGGGTAAGGAAAAGACTAATTTACCCTTCAAAAATCCGGATTAGACTTTCCTTAATCGCACAACCCAACTTCCAAAGGGCATAACTCACTCATACGAACTCGGAATCGCTCAAACTCGGCGGCGTTGGAAAGGTTATTCCAAGAGATTTCCAACCATATCTGGAAGTACATGTAACTCATCTTGAGCTAGGAGTTATGGTCGCTTGAAGTTGACCAAAACTCAACTTTTCCTAACTTTAGTTATGTCGATTTGCGAGATGTTACATCTTGATAATTACATTACTAATTAAAAATTATTGTTTAATGGCATTCGTGAAGCTGTAAAGTGATTAATTAATGAGGGGAACTTTTGATTAATTGTATAGTTTGTGATGGTCTATTAAGGATCTTATAGTGACTATTCTTTTGGTTACACTAGAACAAGCTAGAAATTGATTTGAAAGAATCTTGTCCACATTTAATTAGCACAATGTAACATTCAAGAAATGGCAGCAAAAGGACACAATAAGGGCGATCTTGAATTTTTAGCCTTGCTTGATAATTTATTTTTTTTAAAATAATCTTTATCATTTTTTAGACGTAAGTTCTATCGATAATCTGAAAATAAGTTAATTTTGTCTATGATACAGAAATTGTGAATATTTCAAGAAGTTACGTACATACTATGAAATAAGGTAATGTGTTGCTCATTGTATTGACTTGTGAACAATTACGTTAACACAAGCAATTTTTGTTTATGAGGCAAAATTTGTGGTTAATTGAGCAGATTTACTGTAGTAAAATGTAATGTACTTCTGCTTATAACCAAAACTAATTTATATCCATAACTTATGTCCGACGGGCAACAAGAGTCATTTAAAAAAGACAAAATTGTTAAATAGCCGGGGTTAAAAATTCAAGGAAGTCGTTCTTGAAAATTACGTCAGTAACAATTCAAAATTCTATGATATATGATGGGATGAATATGATTTCTCGACCCTTAATAATAAAAGGTCTTACGTCTGATAACTTTTGAGATTGGAAAAATTCAGATAGAAAACGCTTCTCTCTTAATAATTAGCTCTATACGATACATAAATCTGAATTAATCTAATGATAAGTTTCGTATACAAATAATTGTTTTCAATTCCAAGAGGAGTAGGTACAAAATAGGTTATAAAATGTAAAATTTGGAAAGCCGAAATAATAGACAAATTAAAGTTGCTTCCCCTTTTCTTGATTGAAACCCAAGGATGTAACTAAAGTTATCCAGTTTTAATTATTAAGTTGGCAAATTCCCATCACATTTTTTATTTTATTTTTTCAAAGAAAAGCACTAAAACTTTTGTTTTATTTTTATAATGAAAGTTGCCAAGTTAACTCACCTTACAATTGAACACTAAAATAATCATAACATACATTCTGCCTAGCCATGAATAGTAGCTAGTCGAGACTGGTTCGAACATTCAGAATGAAGAATTTTTTGATATAAAGTATTTTACCTTGTTATAATATGATTAAAATAGATGGATATTCAATAAAAGTTTTTTTCATTATTGACTCATACTGATATAAAAGAAATCTTTAATGTTCTAGAGATGTTTAGGCTTCACATATCGTACAATTACCTATAGAGTTTAAGTTATTTCAACGTTTCCGATATTTGCATCAAAGCTCGATTAAATTTAGATTCGTATATAACAGCAGTGGCGGAGCCAGAAATTTCACGAAGGGTAGTCCCAGAGCTAAAGTGAGCCTGCTCTTCTTAAAAAGTGAAAAAAAAGAAGAAGCTATTACTAGTGAGATTCAACACACGAACACTTTAAGTTTGTGTGTCTTTGCTCTTGACCTGAAACCACTAATAGGCTACATTATATTGTTGTGTCAAGGGTGTCCAGAATACATTATTTGACCACTTTGTTTATCATTTTACTTATATATACGGTATAATTTTCCAATGAATTGAACACCCTGACATAAGGGTCCATTTTTAGGAACAACGCTCCCAATAGAATTTTTTTTCCCATTCTTAAGGGCTCAGACTTGAGAGCTCTAACTAAGGATAGAGATCTCAATCATCTCATCACAACTTATACACAGTAAAAAGGAGAATTATTGCTAAACCATTTTCGTATTTAAAAACATGTGTGATGGCGGCTAAATTAAATAATAGTCCGACATAATTTGATTAACAATACATGAACGTATGATAAATAAATCAATAAAAAAGAAGAACAGTATTAAGAGTCTAATCAAGAAATTAACGTACTAGTAAATTTGAAACAAATAAAATAAATTAACGTCAATCATGCTAAATTATTTTTTTCTTCCAAAATCTTAGTTTGTAAAGCAAGCAAAGTGATGATTTAATTGTGTTTTAATTTGCTTTACAAGATTCTCAATAATATAATCATGTTTGAATTAAAATTACGTCCTCTTATACACTCAAAACTAGAATTGTGATAATGTATACTTTGAAAAGTTTCAATTGATTCTATGTTGTAAAACTTTAAAAGAAAGAAAAGAAAAAAAAAAAAAAAAGCTCACTATCTATGATCACTTTTTTTTGTTGAAGCAAAAGGCAATCGATTGGGACGTAGAGTGTACACAAACCTTATCTATCTCGAGAGTCTTATTTTGAAAAACGGCATCATTTTACATATAAAATATATATTTTTTTTTTTAATTCTACTTTCACCTTATTAGTAAAAAAAAAATTATAATCATACAAAGGTTATGGCTAAACCCCCAAATATCTAAAGTTATTATTTCCTTTTATTCTCTAAATTATCAGTTATCACGCAAGTACAAGAAAATGTACAATTATCGCAATCCCCAAACTAGAATTATAATGATTTTGAACTTTCTATGAAGAATTATTAATTATTTTTTAAAAATTTCTCACCCATTATTTGATATCATAGTAAAACGTGAGATTTAAAGTAGTGCATTATATTGTAGAATCTATTTCTGAAGATGGAGCCTCTCAACACGATTCTTTTCGAGTTGAACTTCAATTCTCTCCCACCATTTTTTTCTTTCCCATATGATATCTATAAATATAACATTCCATAGAAAGCGTAATTCATAATCTTATAAATAAAACAGGTTATACGCTACAAAAGGTAAGAATGACTTGATAGTATAAAAATTCTCTACATCGTCATTATCAATTTGAATATTACTTACACTCTAACTTAAAAGTACAAGTGATGTAGACTACTAAATTGTGCAAAATTTTCATTCCCCCCCCCACCCCCCACCCCCACCCACCCACGCACACCCATAGTGTGATCTCACAACTTACGTACGTGACTTGTGCTAAAAAAAAAAAAAGACGAAAAAGATAGGTAAAGGGTACTCGACCGAACAAGACGGCATGGTTGAATATTAATAATATATTTACTATTGGAGTTTGTTACAAAATACACAATTTGTCTACGTAGAATTAACAAGACATAATAATTAATTCAATGACTTTTTGATACACACAATGACATAGACATAGAATAGAAAGTTGATGTATATCAACCTGGGTTCTGGTGCAGTGGTATGGGACTACTGATTCATCCTTAATCACATGTATCGGTTCGATTTTTGGCTTTGAAAAAAATCTTGTAGGAAGCGTCATCCTCATAATATGTATTCAATCGGAGCTTCATTATGGACATCATCAGACACTGAGTGGGAAAACAAAAAGAAATTGAAAGTTGATATATCAACCTGGGTTCTGGTGCAGTGGTATGATACGACTGTATCATTCTTAATCATATGTCTCAGTTCGAACTTTGTGTATGAAGAAAATCTTGTTCGGATTGGAGTTTCAATGCGGGCACCAGACACTGAGCAGGAAACGAGAAAGGAATAGAAAGTTGATGGGACGTCATTTTAGGGTTAGATGGAAACTAGTACTCTACAAGATGGGGCCAAAGTGAATAGTAAGTAATGTCGGCACTCTTTGAAAGATCATCATTTTTGTTGGAGTATTTATAGCAAATGAAGTTCCAACACACACTAATTAATCACTTTGCCTTTGTTTCTTTTTACTAATTAATTATTATAATCATACAAAGAAAGAACAAGAAGGGATCATACATGGGGCATCATTCATGTTGTAATCAACAAAAGGTAAAGAGAGGACTTTGGTCACCAGAAGAAGATGAAAAGCTCATCAGATATATTACTTCTCATGGTTATGGCTGTTGGAGTGAAGTCCCTGAAAAAGCTGGTCACTCTTTTAACTCTATACTCTTCTTTTACACATTCAATAATATCAGTTCAGTAGCGGAGACATAATTTTCACTTAGGATGTTGATCGTTCTATTATTTATGTAAAAATGACATTTTTGACCTTGTATATGTAGTGTGTGACGATTTTTCAATGAATGGAGCTAGGATGAACCCTATATATCCCACCCTTCTATCTTTGTGTGTGTGCATGAAAGAATATTAGTAGAACACGTATATATAAAGAGCATAGTTCATTGACTCTAAATACTGAACTCGTCATTGTATTATATAATGTACAATATTCATAAGACATAACTAAACTTGTGTTAGTGATATTCATTAACATTGGCAAAAAAAATAATCACATTGTTTGAATATAATTCCCTAGTTCGTTTTAAAAAATAAATAAATTGTGGTGTTTAGGTCAGCTCTAGTATTTTTTGCCTTGTTATCCGAAACCTCATAATTCTCACCACTTCATTGACCTCTTATAAGTCATCCTTACATGCATTGTTATTGTTGTTTAGTTTATATATTGGTATCGGGACCCTTTTAATTTGAGATTGAGACGCAGTTAATTAATCGACTAATAATGGGTTGTTTTGGGTCCTATAGGGCTTCAAAGATGTGGAAAAAGTTGTCGTTTAAGATGGATCAATTATTTGAGGCCTGATATTAGAAGAGGAAGATTTACCCCAGAAGAAGAAAAATTGATTATAAGTCTCCATGGAGCTGTAGGCAACAGGTTAATTAATTTCAATTTCTTACTAATAAAAATGTCTTATTTTCATTGCATTTTAAGTCTTTTATTTTTCTTTCAAATTTTAGTATTCTATATAGCTAGTTAAACTTTCTTTTAGCTTCACATATAATGTACATTGTGATTGGATAGGTTAACGTATACAGCTCTGTGCCGGTTGTAGTATTAGTATATTCATGTAGTTTTTTACTTTTAGTATCTAATAGCAATCACTGTATTTAGGTGATCATATCTTGTTATTACAACTTTTTGTCCTTTTTGCATTGCTTTGCTATTAGCTGTCATGTTTTTTTTTAATTAGCATTTTGATTTGCTTGAGTTGAGGGTTTTTCAGAAATAGTCTCTCTACCTCAGAAGGATAATGATAAAGCCTACGTACACCTATTTCTCGAGATCTCACTTTGTGAAATTTCAGTGAATTTATTGTTGTTATTGCAAGTACTAGTGGTGTGAAGTAGTGAAACTTAAGTATTTATAATTCACTTATTCCTCCTTCCTATTTCTAAATTATGTTTCACTTTGAAAGCAAGATTCTAATAATATATTGGTCTGCTTTTAAAATTATGTGCATATGACACACAAAAAACGCATCCAAAATTTATTTCATTGTCAAAGCAGTTTCTAGAAAAGGACATTAAATTAAAGAGGTAACATCAAATGTACTTTTCAGTTGATAATAATACTCAATTAATCAAATAGTTTCTCTTTCTTTTATTCTGTATTTATTCTTAGTTCAAGATATAATATTACTAGAGTTCACAACAAGTTACATGCTATTAAAAAAATATATATTGATATACGGATCAAATAAAATGAAACGAAGAGAGTAATAACTTATTTTGATATTGAAAATGGATTTATAACCTTATATACTTTAGCGTGTAAATAATTTTATTATATAGGTGCATTTTAAAATATTGTAGCACGTAAAGGTTAGGTCGCTAATTGCATTTTCTATGGATGATTATAGCATGTGGTGATAAAAACTTACTTCACCCGTGACATGATATTTACACCGACTTAATAGAATACATAACACATGTCGTCACATGCACTCTTATTGCTAAACTATAGTTAGTTAATACATATTCTAAACTTTAATTTTAACTTAATCATGATAAAGGTGTATGATTTGATAGAGGAAAAGGTATTTTTTACCTTCTTATAACTATCTTTACCAAACCTCTAGAAAATAAAAATTTTGTCCTGTTCTACTCATTTTCTAACATTTCCTATGTAAAACAACATTGTAGGTGGGCACATATAGCAAGTCATTTGCCTGGAAGAACAGATAACGAGATAAAAAATTACTGGAATTCCTGGATAAAAAAGAAGCTAAAAAAACCTTCAAAGTCATCAACAAACACAACTTCAATTACTGATCATCATCATCACCAGCAGCAACATCAAAGATCTCAACTGACAAATTATAACACAATTACAAGCCAACAAGATATATTCTTCACACAAGACATTGGAACAAAATCTCAAGTACTCCTCCAAGATTCTACCCTATTCAATACACCAAACCAATTGTTCTTTTTTGATGGTGGTTCACTTGACTCAATGACAAATGTTATTATTAACGATGCCACAAATCGAAATGCTACTAATAACACCTCGTTATTTCAAGAAACATCGATATTGAACTCAGAATTCTGCTGGCAAGTTGATCAACAACAACAACTACAAGTACAGACGTCTTCGTACGCGATAGGGATGGATTCAAATTATTTGCCCCCATTGATAGAGAGTATGGTGCCACCAATGGAAATACCTAGTAGTAATAATAACAATAATATAATGTTGGAAGGACAAGAAAATAATAATGAATTGAATGAATGGAATAGTCAAGTGGACACTCAACAATGTTGTCCAAGTTATCTATTTTGGGATCAAGAAAATGGATCAATTGGTGGTGATCATGAGATTATAGATCCAACTACAACAAACAATATGGGACAAATTTTATCTTCTTTTCCTTCTACTTTATGAGATGATTGAAGATTGATTTTTTTTATGTTGAATTATTTCGGGAGTTTTTTTTTTTTTATTAATTGAGTTGTGAAATATATTAGAGAGTGAAATGAAAGCATGTTAATTAATTAAAAGTGTTTCTTTGGACATATTTTCAAAACTAAAAGAGAGGGAAATAACATTGAGTTTTTTTTTATCTATGAGAAATGTTTCACTTATTCTTTAATTCACCTATTAGTATTCGAGTTTAAGTTATATATATTTACAGTTGGATATTAGTGTAATTTTTTTTTACATTTTATCTATTGTAATAGACAATTTGATTTAGTGTCAACATCATAATTTTATATTTTAAGGAGGCTTACATGTAAATCTTTTATATGACTTGATAGTGGAAAAATATAATTTAAACCAAGAAAAAATATAAGTCGCTCAAGCAATTTCACGGGACAGTATAGCGTCGTCGAATTTTCTTATATAAATATGTATGTTTAGATAAAAGCAAAATGAAAGTATTATTTATGTATAAATATTGAAAATGATGCCGCTTGTTATTATAGTGATTTATTCTATCTTATTCACTTCTTTTAACATTGATATTGCTTATTAAAAAAAAAAATCCTACCTATATAATATGAGGAGGTTTATGAAATTATCTCGAAAACATAAGTAAACAACGCATCATATATTTAGTAAGAACTAAGTATATTTGGACCAACTCTCAGGCTGGTCCATTTTAATGTTTTTTTTGTTTTGGGCCTTGAGTAATAATAGTTTGGGCCATTTTGTAGCTATCCCTTTATTATTCCAAAAAATTGGTTTCTTTTTGGGAGTAAAGTAGTAGTAAATAATTTTTAAAGATATATTTTTATTATCTTCTTTTTTTTCCCTTGCAATTTATAGACCTTTAGACTATCATAGGCAGATAAAAGAAATATCCGAATTTGTGTTAAAGAAATTTCACTTTAAAAATAAATCGCTCTCTACCAAATATAATTTTATTCCAAGACTTAACTTCGAGACTTCTGAATTCTAACCAAGTCTCAAAGAAACTTATTGCCCTACCATAACTTTTGGTGATAGTTCCTTATATCATTTTAGTTCACTTTTCATTTGTTGGTTGCTTACAAGAATATTACCCATAGGCCATAGTGCAATTAACTAGAGGTAGCAAGCATCACTACAGTGGATAAAGTTGTTTCTTTCTTAATCAGAAGTCTGAGGTTTGAGTCCTGGATATGGAAAAATTATTGATAGGTAACGCTTCTTTCCAAATGAGGCCGAATCTAGATTAGTTTGGCCTCAATGCTATAACCGAACACATAATGGAAAATAAAATAAAATAAAAATAGAGATAGCAAGATTTTTTCATTTCTCATTACGTATTTGATATTTGTATTGAAATCCAATTAAATCTGAACTCGTGACAAGAAATCTCCTAATGAGATAAACCGCTTTCAAAAACTATGATTCGATATTCAAAATTTAAATTCAAAACCTCTGATTAATGACGATGATTCTAGTTCTACACTTGAAGACAATCATCAAGAATTTGACCCCTTGAGAGAAAACTCAGCAGTAGGTGGAAATATGTACAAGTTTGTCTTTGGAATAGAACTTCCAACAAGTTGACCTAAGAATTAATCTTCATTCAATTTCATTTTCAACTACTTTATCTAATTTAATAATTTTTTTTAGAAAAAAATATAAATTTCTATGTTATATATCCACGCGTATTAGGTTTTGGATGTTGAAAGTTTTGGTATTTTTTTAGTACTATATTTCTTTTTTAATATTCATCAAGAAAGAAGAACAAAAAAAACACAAGATGACTTTGAACAAATTTAATAGAGGACTTAAACATTTTTTTTTTCAATGGAGTTTACAGAAAATCTTGACTATTGACCGGGATGTAAAGATTTAAGACTCGTTTAATAGAAGGGATAAAAAATACTAATAACTTTGAGATAAAATGTAAGATTATTTTCTCTTACGTTTGGTTAGGGTTATTAGATTATTAGTTAATCTGGAAATTATTTATCCCATTATCTATATATACTATAATGAATCTTATGGAATATCCAAATCATGAGATAATTTTTTCTATCTCATCCTCATCGTAACAAATATCACTCTTAATGAAAAAAAAAAAAAAGAATACTCGCAACTAAATCCTCTGTCATGATTTACGTATATTCTAGCATTAACTATTTTTATTTTAAATAAATGACGTTTGAAATTTGTAATCTAGAATTGATTTGCATGCGTCTATTATCGATTCAGTATATATACATTCGGGCTTCAGCTAACTCCGCATAAAATAGTTAAAATATGAAATTCGCGGAATTTTTGACATCACCTTTAAAAAATAATTTCTCTAATAATTGATATTTTCGCATTTCCCAATTCCCCGTATAGTTCAGACTGAAGTTTAGTCCACTCTACTAACTTCACGCATTTTTCAAATTTTCAATGCCGTGTCCAATGGTATAAATTCAGAAAAAAGTATATTTAAACCACCATAAATCGCCGACGAGCCTTCGTCAAACTCCGCTAGAACCCGGCGACTTCCTCAGTTCCTCTACCGGCTGCTTTGCACCACCAGTATTAACTACCGCGACGCCGTCGTCATGGCTAATCAAACCGGCGGAGCTTCAAGTACCGGCAGTCGTGATATCAGAGGAGCTCTCATACACGGTGGTCAGTACGTCCGTTACAATGTTTACGGCAGCTTATTTGAAGTTTCCAGCAAATACGTTCCTCCAATTCGTCCAATCGGACGCGGCGCTTACGGCCTTGTATGGTAGGTTTCCGGTGAAGTTTTGTTTACCTATTAGTGTTGTTTTCGATATGCTATTTATGTGAATTGAATGGTAATTATGTGAAAAAAGAGCACAAATCGCTTCCTACTGATTAATTTTGCTCATATTAGTAAATTTTTGGGGCTTTATATGATGGAGTAATCGTTTGTTATGATCTGCTATTGGTTAGTGCTGCTGTAAATTCTGAGACGCGTGAGGAAGTTGCGATTAAGAAAATAGGAAATGCATTTGATAACAGAATTGATGCGAAGAGGACATTGAGGGAAATTAAGCTACTTCGGCACTTGGACCACGAAAATGTAAGTGTATTGTGCTCCTATATGGTGATTAGTATGTGAATGAATTTGATTGATTGCTTCATTGGTGAGTAATTTCAATGTTTTGTTAAATATTCAGATTGTCGCAATCAAAGACCTCATAAAGCCACCAAAGAAAGAGGCTTTTAATGATGTGTACATAGTTTCTGAATTAATGGATACAGATCTTCATCAGATTATTCGATCTGAACAGCCTTTGACGAATGATCACTGCCAGGTTTCTGTTCTTTTTCGACAATTCTGTTATTAGATATTTATGATTTGTGTAAAATGTGTACTTTTATTTTCTATTTTGATACTACAAATGGTTGACATGAAGTTATAGTTTGATTTATCAGAAAGCTGTGTTGTAGGATTTAGAAACAAACTCTCACATATATTACTTGAGCTAGTCTAGCTGCTGTTGTAACACCGTTTCCAAGTTAATCAACTTGGATGAGATCAATGAAATCACGGAGAGAAAATCTTATGTTATTATGTGTTTATTGTTCTTTTTAGGGAAATTTATCAAAGTAGAGGGTGAGCAGCTATGTGCTATTTTTTTAATTTAATAACCATGGTGTCCGGGCTAGCTTGCGCGCACCTCAACTAATTCCATGGTATACCTGCCACCTCCCACCACCAACAGGTACCATGTAACTCCAATGCTAGGAAAGATGGGCAGAAATCACCTAGTGTTGTTTGTCTCTACTGGGATTTCAACCTAAGACCTCATGGTTCTCACCCGCTTCATTGACCACTGGGCAACACCCTTGGGTGCTAAGCTAGTACTGTTTTGCCCCATTTGTGCTTATACTATGACTACAACGCAGTTGTTACTCTGTGGCACTATTCTGTAAAAATAAAATATGGATGGGATTATTAGTCATCAGATCCTTAAAGATGTCAGTTACTGGTAATGATTTTTCGGAAGCATTTTATTGAAGTATTAGAGTAGCTGTAGCTTAGACTAGATAATTATGTAATCTGTATAGTAGTCAGCTGATGTGATTAGAATAGTCGGTTAGAAAGTTGTTAGTTTGTTAAGGCAGTTACAGCATCAACTTCACATTACATGTACATATATAAACCTCACTTGTGGTAGATAATTGAAATACAGTTTTCATTTTACAAATTGCTTCTTCATTCTCCCACCAATGGAGTCGATTACTCCATTGAAGCTCAACATTGAGCTGGATTGAATTTGACACATTTAAATGTCCATAAGTTCCTGCAATAGATTGAAAAGGCGTGAATGACTTGGTTCGTCAGTCTAATATTCTCTTCCATTCTCCTGACAATGTTATCAATCCTGCTGGGGTGCCCGACTTGCATGCCACGCTAGACTATCGTTTAGTATTTTCTCTTAATAGCATGGAGGGAATCCTAGAAGTTGATCCAGCTTTCATTGGGAACATTCTAATATACTGCTTTCTTTCCTAGATTTATTCTGGCACGTTGTTGTTACCTTATCTGGATTATAATAGTTGGATAACATTTGACTTAATTTTGCAGTACTTCATGTATCAGCTATTACGTGGACTGAAATATGTACACTCAGCAAATGTCTTACATCGTGATCTTAAGCCAAGCAATTTGTTCCTAAATGCAAATTGCGACCTCAAGATTGGAGACTTTGGGTTGGCAAGGACAACTTCTGAGACAGATTTCATGACTGAGTACGTTGTCACTCGCTGGTATCGAGCACCTGAATTGCTCCTTAACTGTTCAGAATACACTGGAGCAATTGATGTTTGGTCTGTTGGTTGTATTCTTGGTGAAATAATGACAAGAGAACCTTTGTTTCCTGGGAAAGATTATGTGCAGCAGCTGAGACTCATTACTGAGGTAAAATTCATGTCAAATTCTTTCTTTGGTTTGCAATACATTTCCAACATTCTTTAGCTAGAACCTGTTTTTAAAAAATCATTTGGAAGCTTTAAAAAATTTATCTGCTGACATTCTACCTGCATGTCTTGAAGTGGAAACGTTAAAAGTTGGTATTAGAAAATTGAGACCTGAAAAAACCTCCTTTTTTCTTTCACTTATCCCCTCCCTTTAAAATTGAATCATTGCTACCCTCCGAAGTTGGGAGTTGAGAGTGACTTCCAGTGTCATAGCCAGTGCTATGCTGTAACTCCATGCAGACAATGCTTTCAAATGCTCATTGAATAAGTAAAACATTTTATATTTTCACAACGTGTTCAAGAAAAGGTCTGACTAAAAACTGCCTTTCAGTATAGGCGGGACTTTTATTTTCTGCTTCTGAAGCTGTTTGATCAGCTTATTGTTCCCAGCTTCAACTGTATTTCTTCTGTATTGAAGCTACTAGGTTCACCTGATGATGCCAGCCTTCAATTTCTGAGAAGTGATAATGCCCGAAGATATGTCCGACAGCTTCCTCAATATCCTAAGCAACAATTTTCTGCAAGGTTTCCCAGCATGTCTCCTTTGGCTGTCGATTTGCTTGAAAAGATGCTTGTCTTTGACCCAACCCGTCGGATTACAGGTAAAGCACCAAACAATCTGACCTCAACCTCTGCATGATATGTTTTCCTTTATAGTTCATCATGTGTGTTCGGCTTTCTTGCTCTATGTGCAGTTGATGAGGCTCTTTGTCACCCATTTTTGTCATCTCTTCATGACCTCAACGATGAGCCGATTTGCCCCAGGCCATTCAGTTTTGATTTCGACGAGCCCTCAATCACTGAAGAAAAGATCAAGGAACTGATTTGGAGGGAGTCCGTGAAGTGTTACCCGGACTTTGTTGAACAAAATATATGATGAATTGTCCTGGATTCTGTATCATATGTAGGACATATTTTTCTTCCTTAAGTACATTGTGTAAGTTATGTTTCGCCGGAGGAGAGAGCTGAATTAAACCAATATCTTGGTTTAGGAGATTAAGCTATTCCTCCTAGTGATATGAGGTGTAAAACATGCTTATTTTCATCTATTAAATTGTTTAATGACTATTCAGTTTTACCACATTGTGGACTAGGAATGCTTGTAAAACACTGAAGTAGCTTTGTTACGGTTCACCATGCATTCACCAACAATCAATTTTCTTTACTTTATCTTGAAATATTGGCTGCATAAATTCATGGCATTCACAATATATGTAACAGTTACAGATATTAGCATGTCTCGTCCACAGTGAACAGGGATCGCCAGTATATATTCATGGACTGTTCGGGGGTGTGAAGCAACAGAACAATTAAAGTGGGTATGATATCATCTTCCATCTGAAGAAATTCTTATTACATTGATGTATTAGTTATATATTTTCTTCCTGCAGGAACACGTCTGAATTTCCATATCATCAATTGGTAAGCTCTCTGTTGGAAAATTACAGGGTGAAGCGTACTCCGTCCCTTGATCTGGCAACAAATCACAAGGCTGAGGTACCACACCACTTGAGATCCCGGAAATATCTGTACAATTCCAGAAAAGTTTCTTTGCTTTAGGCGCCATCTCTATCGTGACATTTGATATGCAGATTCCAGTAAACGGATCACCAGAAATTCCTGCAAGCTTGGCAGCAATGGTCACGTTCTCAGCAACCATATCGCGGTAATTGATGTTTTCAATCACAGGTAACGCGTTGGGATCATAGTTGTTGTCTGGATGAGAACCATAATCTCCCGTCATCCAGAATACGTATTTCATTGTTTTCATAGTCACGCCTCTAACATATATATCCTTCACGTATCCGCCTCTTCCTACTGCAGTCTTGATTCGAACCGCTGATTCTGTATTGATTGCTACAATGTCCTCTGCTCTTACATCTTGAATTCCTCCTGACATCTCACTGCCTAATGCAATTGTTGCACTGGTTGGAGAAATGCAGGTGATTCGCCTTATAGCTAGCTGCTTTGTTGGCATCCCAAAGGCGACTCCATACTCGTCCCAACCACTCTTAACAGCAATACAATCGTCTCCGGAGACAATGTAACAGTCTTCTATTCTAGTATTTATGCAAGAATCTGCAAGTAAGACTCAATTTAATAAAAAACAACTTCATGCTATTATGTCGGCTATATGAATCTCGACTTCTTCATTTAAGCTCATTTCATAACATCATCGTAATTAAACACTAAGGGAAGATTACCAGGGTTAATGCCATCAGTATTTGGAGATCTGACTGGTGCAAGGATAGTGATGCCTTGGATGATAATGTTGCTGCATTTCACAAAGAAATTTAACTTTTATCCTCAGTAACTATTGAATTAGAAGTAAATAATATTGAACTTTGTGAAATCAAGATTAATTTGATTACCTGCAATATACAGGATGGACATTCCATGAAGGAGAATTAATCAAAGTTAGACTGGAGATCTGAATATTATCAGAGTACATGATTTCTATAAGGTAAGGCCTTGTAAATTTTAGTTCTCCATTGTGGAATTTGTCCCACCATAGCTGTCCTTGCCCATCAATGGTTCCATTTTCACCTGAGTGAATTTAGAGTATCAACGACAAATATTCTAATTTTCGATGTGAATTCAGAAATACAATTTTTAACTAAAATGTAGCAGTGACATAATAAAATGAGACATCGTAAGAGTACCTGTAATTACAACATCAGTAAGGTTGGATCCAAAAACAAGACTGATGAATCTGCCGCCGTCTGTATCCCTTCCTCGGCCGTAGGACGGCAATGGTGCAATCACCGGATAATCATTTTCATCCTAAAGAACAACAGGAAATCAGTGATAGAGCAGGATAAGGGTGGCCGAGTTGGTTCATATTTTCACGTGGTATTTGGACCAACTTATGTATATCTCAATTATTTTCCTGTATATTTATTATCTTCTACTAACCCTTAAGGGTAGCAGAGTTGGTTAAGCAGGGATATTCCAAATGGGGGTCTTAGGTTCGAAAACCCCTGCATGCTTTCTCGGTCGAGCTAGATTGTTGCACCAGGATTTGCGGGTTGTTATATTGGAGTGAAGTTTACCTTGTACGCATTTGAAGAATAGCGATTGCAAATTCTTTTGTCATTGAAGAGATATCGAGTAAATTTTAAAGATTTTTTTTTATTTAAAAAAAAGGACCAAGCATGTGGTACTCTTGCACCTTCCCCTGATGCTACCAACATTACTCTGAAAGACCCCATATGGTAGCTTAAAATGTGATCCTCAGGTTATAGAAAAAGGACAAAATGAGTTCACATGATGAATAACTCTGAGAAATACAAAAAGTATACTCAGCTTAATCATCAGCATAATTGGATAAAAACTGACTGTTCCTTGAGATTAGTGGTTGTAACTTTTTAACGCCTAAAATGGGTTGCGGGTTATAGTCTACATGCATTTCGACTAATTCAATGGGTACTTACTACGTTTTATCCATACATGTATCAAGACTTGGATAAAATAAGAATAAAGTAAGCTCTTTTTTTTCAGTCTTTGTATTCCTTATTCTAATGGAAATGCCTTAATTTTTATTAGGGAAAAAGGATAAATATACCCATAAACTATCGTAAATGGTATGCAAATATCCTCCGTCATACTTTTGCGACATTGGTGCCCCTGCCGTCCAAAAACTAGAGCATATATACCCTTTATACTAACAGACATACACGTGTCATAATCTTATCCACCGATCCAACATTTATCGACGAATAAGATTGTGTCATGTGTCCCTATTTAGCCTTCCGTTAGAGTGAAGGGCATATATGCTCTAGTTTTTGGACGGCAGAGGCACCAATGTCCCAAAAATATGATGGAGGGTATCTGCATACCATTTATGATAGTTCGGAGGTATATTTGTCCTTTTCCCTTTTTATTTTACCTAGCTAGTAAGATCCACTGATTGATTTTTTATT
The DNA here is from genome assembly GCA_036250505.1 of Solanum acaule. Lineage (NCBI taxonomy): Eukaryota > Viridiplantae > Streptophyta > Magnoliopsida > Solanales > Solanaceae > Solanum > Solanum acaule. Next base: position 20,253 of record JAJOOR010001285.1, read on the forward strand.
TTATTTTAGGGAACAATTATTGAATTAGTGTTACGGTGGATTTGGACATAATTAATTGAGAGACATTCTCACCGCTAAAGTAGTGCAACTTGTGTACTATTCTCAGTGGGTTGCCTTCATTCACGGACTGGAAAATAAGGTACAGATATTAAATTCATATGAAACTTTTTTCGTTGACACCTAACTGTATTTAATAATGAACTATCTCATGTTCTCTTAAAATTAAATTGGATATGTTATTGCATCTTTTTTGCAAAACTATTTTATCCAGATTCTAGATAAGAATTCTTCCTCCAATCAATCGTAATTAGGAGTGATAAATGCACGATTTGAGCTAAATTTTTATTTGGTTAAAAACGAATGAATTATTATCTGATCCTTACTTAAAGTTTACTTGGACTGAAATGAGCTGATCATATAAGTTAAACAATAGTTTATAATTAATCTCGCTCAAATCTTATTAAGCTTTAATTTCTTCTATTTCCTAAAATTTGCTTAATTATCAAATAAAATTAAAATATCTATCCCTCCTTTTCAGTATAACTCTATATAATTTATCAAATAAAAACTTTTTAAATTCAAATGTTTTGTCAATGAGTTTCATATGTCAACTTAAGACTAAACATTTGGTTCAAATCAGCTCAACATTTAGATGAGCCGGGTCAAAATAATTTAGTCACTAAGTAGGTGGATAATCAATCCAATCAAACTTAAACATTGAACGTTTAGATGAGCCGGGTCAAAATAATTGAGTTGCTTAATAGGTTGATAATTAATTGATCAAATTTAAACAAATTGGACGGATTATACATTATGCGATAATATTGTTCATAAGAAAAAATCATGCATTTCGAAATTTGATAACAAATTCAAAATTGAGAAATCGGCAAATGCACAAAAAAAAAAATACCTGAGAGGCAAGAAGAACGGCGTCTTTGTCGAGATACAGAGTAAAATGGCTCGTCAAATTAAAACTCCCCGTCAGCCATTTTCCGGCAGGTACATACAGCATCGAACCGCCGTCCGATTGAAACTGACTCAGGTGATCAACCGCCGTTCGAAAAGCGTCGGTATTCAACGTCGTTCCGTCGCCGATTCCGCCGAAATCCGTCAACGATGCGGTGTGTGCTCTGCAACTTATGGCGGAGTACTCGACGGTTTCCCATTTGTGTACTTTGTGCCGGCCGTGAACTTTACCGAACGCCGTTAGAATCACCACGGCGAGTAGTAAAACTCGTCGAATTGCCTATCAGAAGAAATTAATTCAATTAAAAAGCGAAAAAATTAGAAAATAATGAGAAGTGGGGAAGAGAGAGAGAATTTACAGGTATGTGTGTGAGAGTACTAAGTGGAAACTCCATTGTTATGTATGTTGGGCTTCACGGATTTGTCAGGCATATATACAAAACCGTTTTAACTTTTATAAAACGCCTCTCCATCTCCGCGAGGTAAGATTCACGTATATTCTATTCCGATATTTCATTGAATATATTATTATTATTATTGCTACTAACATGACATTTCAAACTTGTCATAACATTTAGGCAAAAATTAAAAAATTTATTTGCATTTTGTGTTTATATAAATTAATGCGCTTCAACATAGTCAAGTAATCATTGAGATAAACATGTACATCAATTAATAATGGCTGGGATACAAAAGTGTATACATAGGACATGTATCATTTTGTTATTGATTTGAAGTAAATGTCTGTCCTGTCCTCAATAATAAATTGTGTAGAATTTTACACCATATGAGCAAAGGTGTAGCCAGACGGAAGCAAGATAAATTATTTTTTTATATATATGTATATATTAGTACTTATATGTTAAATCTTCTAATTAGTTTCTTTGTTTATTTATCATTTTATTATATTTTGAATTTCAACAGTGATAATTAAGGGTTAGGTGAGAAGTTGAACTAATGTTTTGCGGAATGTGAGTTTTGCAATTCTCCACTACTGTTCCTTTATTACTTACCTTAGACATTTTGTTTTGATTTGCATTACTTCTAAGTTTTAAATAGTAGAATATGATGCTCCTTAGGAATAATGTGTAGCTTTGGTTGTTCAATTTTGACGTAAGTTAGTTAAATTTGGATAGAGTTCGAGAAGGTCAGAAGTAAATTTAAGAGTAAAATAATATAATATAGGTACTATACTAGCATGTGTTTAATTACAATTTTTTATCTTAATATCATATATCATATATTTATATAAAAGAGAATCCTAGGCCCGCCTACATGACGCCACTACAAGCTAGAATTTCCTTTTAAATTTATTTATTTCTAAAAATAGCCTTTCCCTTTCATGAAAAGATGTGATTTTTACGAAGAGTTGTGACTTTTACGAAAAATTACGGTTTTTATGAAAAGTTGTGACCTTCCCGATAAGGCACAATAAATATTTGTTCACACTATCTTTTGTTTTCTATAATTAGAGGAATTTCGTCTCATTTTAAAACAACAAAAATTCTGAACTTCTTCTTCTTCACAATTAAATATTATTTTTGTATCAATACATTGCTGAATAGAATCGTTCTATCCTGAGAGGATTTATTCCTTTAAACCTCGGGTACTAGAGAGGAATAATTTCCTTAAGGGGACACTGTGCATTCAATGGGCTCAATTTTTTCTTTTCTGTTTCATTCTATTATTATTCATCCTGGTATGTTTGTTTTATACTTTGTTGTTTATGTTTCAGCAAAGTTATTGTTATAAGTATTTGTTAGTACATATTAAATAACACACGTTAATTGAGTATTCACGCAAGTTTTCTCTACTGAAATTATAGCTTCAAATTGTACTTCATCACTCTGATATGTTGATTTTTAAAAAACACCCAAATATACTTAATAGTTTTATGTAATATTTTCCCTTTCAAGTATATATAATAAGTTGAATTATTGTCCTATATGATACATTCTACCTTTAATTTTTCATTTTAATAATTACTTATGATACATTTAAATGGGGAACTTTAAAATGATATATGTAAAGCAAATAGTATGGCTAAACTTTCTACATGTTAGAATTAGAATATTCGTTCACTTTTATCAGTCTTATAAATTTTATTTATCCCTTCACCAACGATTATTTATTTATTAAAAAATGTAATATCTTCGGTTGATGTTTATTTGATTCCCCAAAATATCAAATAGTAACACTACTTGGAAGGAAAAGGATAAATTATAAAATCAAATTTAAGATGATTGATTGAAGGATAAATGATAAGATGTTATAATTATCATCTTCCTTTACATTATTAATGTTTGTTACTACGTAATCTTGTATGTAAGATAATATAATGTTTTAGTTTTAGTAACTAATAGGTTTTAAGTATTATTTTATAAATTTCGCGATATTAAATTCCCCGCAAGGTGTAGGTTATTTTACTAATTTAATATATAAGTAAGTAACTTAACTAAAAAAAATTTATTGTAGATGATCGCATAACACAACGTGATATTGAAAGCAGACATTAATCTTCAATTTTAGTCTTATCAATTATCATCACTTATAATTAAATAAAATATTCAATTTCATAAAAAAAAAAATTAAGCTAGCACACGATGATTACTTATTGAAGATATGAATACATAAATAAATAATATAATAATATATTCTCTTCAACAACTTAAGATTTTAGAGAAAATGATATTAATTTTTAGTTAATTAAAATGGTTTGAATAAAAAATGGAAATGCAAGTTAGGTTAGTTAATTATGATTAAGTGCTAGAAATCTATAAAAAAAAAATACATATATCGAATTGATATAACTGTATAAGTACTCGATAAATTGAAGTATTTAGGTGGAAGTTTAAGACTATGACCATATTACCAATATAATCAAACACAGTATGCGATTGACTTACTACCCACGCCTAATATCTCATATCGTAACGTGATAGTTGAGATTCCTTCCTATAATTAGAGGTTTTGAATTTATGTTTTTTAGAATGGAAAAATCATATTGGGAATACCACTTCTAAAAATGCATCTCGCAATGCACAAATTTAAATTTAATCAAATCTCAATACGTATATATCGGTGAAACCAAACGAAAGAAAAAAGACTTGAGGCCAAAAACAACACGTTATTACCTGCCCATTTTGTTTGTTAAAGTTGACGTATGCTTCTAGTTTCACAATTACACAATGGAATTCCAAATTCAAAGCAATATTAAATTATTCCAACATGCCATATGAGTAATTTTTCTTCTTCTTTTCTTTTACTACTTGTTTTGGCATCTATCTAGCTAGTAATAATAATTTTAATACTAATTGAAGATCAAGAGTGGGATGCCTCATTTAGGTTTATCTTTAAAGAAGATTAAAGTAGCTTGTTCTCTCAAAAAAAATAAAAAAAATGATAACATTAAAAAGATTGCCAAATTAAGTTTTAGGAAATTTAATAGGATTAATTCTTTAAGCTAATTAGCTACATATGCACATGTCCTTCTTTAATTTTATATGGTATTAGCCCATGCTAGGGAGAAATTTACAAACGCTAAAAGATGTAGCACGTGCACTCAACTAGCGTACTAACAGGTAAGTTTGGGATGAAATGAATAAGATTCTTTCATTCGTAATATATATTATCACGTGAGTGACACAACCACATGTATCAAAGGGGTGTCAACTGACATTGATCATTTCATTGGAAAATTACACTATATAGATAGATTAAAAAAATTATGTATATATATATAGTAAAGATTTTTGTTTCAATGCACTATTGAACCAGCGGTTTCTAGTTCAAGCATCAGAAATGAAAGAAATTCTAGCTGAGAGGTAGTGTACACTAGTTAAATTAAAATAAATTAATTTTTTTCTTATAATGTCCTTGTTGAAGCAGGCACATAGATAGAGACTTGTCTACTTTGTTTCATATCCCCTAAACCCTCATCCCACCCCACCATCACATTGCTTGAAAGTAGAAAGATAATGGGTACAAGGGAAGTTATGGAAAGAATTGCCACTTTTTAAAGTGATAAAAGTATAACTCCATGGAACTCCATCTCTCATTCAATTTTCTTGCACCATATATATACCACTAAGTTATGTCCATCATGGTTTTAGGTTGGGGATTTTGGCACCATACCACTAAATTATATTATATATATATTAAAAATTGTTGAACTACTGATCCATATTCTATTTTTAAAAATGTTTAGTTGACCATTGGTTAATGGTTAGTGGTGTTTGTGGTCTACACATGCATGACGAGTTGAGGATTCTTTTTGTCGGATTTTGCTTCCCATTCTTCATCCCGTGACTCAAATTCACCACCACAAAATTTGGTATCATCAAATAATTTATTTTGAAAGACGGAATGATGGGACTGCTTCATTCTTAATCAGAGGTCTTGGGTTTGAGTTCTAGATATGAAAAAAAATCATGTTGGTATCATCAAATGGATCTTATAGTACGTGATTCGAATTTAGTCAAAACTCCAATATGAACTCTGAACACCAGGTGAAAAACCAAATATATATATATATATATATACACATTTGTTCCTTTTTGGCCACCAATAATAGTGCACTACTCTCCACATTCAATTAATTAAAATCACGGGTTATGGTTATGTGGGGATGATCTACCACATTAGGAGGGGACTAGTCACAGGTCACGGTACTTTTTTTTCTTTTTTGAAATTTTATATTATATAGTCATTCACTAAAATAATAGTCGATAATTATATTACAATTTATTTTATTTTAATAATAAAAATATATAATATACATGTTTTATGCTATCACATAATTTAAAAGATAATTGTTTATAACGATTTGAACTAATAACCTAAGAAATAAGATAATTTATTTGTTACAATAAATTAAATTACATAGGTCATACAAAAAATTTCATACAGGCTCAAACCATTTCTTCTGACTCTTTTTCAAATTCGATAAATATTGGTTGGTTGGTGTATATAAATTATATTTATTATATACACCCCACTCACTTCAAATAAATTGCTTTGAATTCTTGATTCTATTGTGATGGTGATGGTGAATTTGTGACTAGGATTAGTGACCAGTGGTGGGATGATTAAGCACTACATGGCCAAATTAAATGACTAAATATTCTGTTTAAGCCTTATCTTTTTGCGTCTAATTTTTATTTTAAAAAAAATTGAGAACTAAAAGCAACTCTGCAGAATCACACATAATTCTCAAATTATGGAGAAATTTCCTAAAATCGTAAGTAAGTGGAAAACTTTGAGTTATGGAATTTTGCACATTCTTATAAGCAATGTCTTAATTAAGCTCTACGTAATTAGTTTAAGACGTAGCAACAAAGAAATTTCGTTTTGAGGTTTAATTACCTAAAGTGTTATGGATATTTAATGGAATGACACGTTGCATGTCCATATGACCAATATCGAATAGTAAGAATTAAATTTATTTATTGAATTGGTATAAACGAGTACATTCTTTTCATGTTATGAATTTGTGGATGAAGAGTGAATAACTTAAATGGTCATTCAATTTTAACAAATTTGATCAACTCACTAAAGTCACTTATATTTATTTTGTATTTACAAACTCACTCAGTTTAATCTAATTTTATCTATATAAAGTTATTATAGCCGTAAACTAAAGTGACAAATGATAATTACCTAAACCTCACCTCAAGTTTCGTTGTTGTAATTAATTATATTTGTCTCTCTTGATATAATATATTTTTTAACGTAATTAATATCAATATAAAAATATGATTTAACTAACTTGTTTTTTATGATATACTTATTTTTGTTTAATTACTTGTGCAAACATTCGTTTTTTTTCAAGGGAAAAAGTCATTTTCGAGAGATTCTATTTGTGCCTTGATTTATCTTGATTATTTTTTATTTTTTAAAATTTTTAAATTTTAAATCTCACCTACAACTTTGTACTTAACACGTGAAGATCAGATTCAATTCAACAGACATTATACAACCAGTAGTAATTGAGGAGAAATATTAGCCTACAATTTTTGAATTTTATGTCTAAAGTTGTATTCATCTCCACGATATAATTGATTGGACTGATTCATATTGACAACTCTAATTGAAACTCAGGATTATTTTTTAATCATAAAACTAAAAAGTGGCTAGCCAGTACCCCGGAGTGGTAGGAGCGTGTCGAGACCATATCGCCATAGAGTAACAACTATGTTTAGATTTGATCTATTTACTCGGCAATTCATTCGTTATTACTTGCCAATGGATTAGGCCTGTCATGACCTGTCACTACAACAAAAAAACAACTTTTAGTGGCAATAAATATAGACATTAATAAAGAGTGTTAAAGTCTTTACCGGCATTAGTTAAGTGTCATTAGAACCAATGTCGCTAAAAGTTTTAGGGACATATACTAAGAGTGCTAATTGCCACTAAAAATACATATTTAGTGGTAATTAAGCTATTGTTGTTAATTAATTATCGCTAATGATTATTTTTTATGGTGTGTGATTAGTGGCTTTTCAGTCCAAATTTAATGGGTCATCTACAATATGAGTCCACTAGCCTTTTAGCCCAAATGGGCCAAAACAAATCAGCCCACTAGCCTATTAGCCCAAATGGGCCATTGGTTGTATGAGCCCACTAGCTTTTTGAACTCCCCAATAGGAAAGGTGACAAGCTAAAGAAATTATTTATATAAACCTTTACTTATATGGAAGATTTCTATTCTTAAGTTTATAATTTATTTGGAGTTTTTAAGTACATTTTATAAATGAATTAATTGTTAAGTATCGTATGAATGATAACTGACATGCTATTACATGTTAAAAGTACATTGACATCCTAAAAGTATATAACATGATTCTTTAATTTGTTGTTATGCAGTCCGCAAAATGAGTTTAAGTTATTTGCATTGTCAGAGTATAGGATTTTAATCACATTAAGTTAAATTCACTAAAACAATAAGCTCCTGACAAAATAACTAGTAGAAAAATAGAAAGGTGGCCTCTTCAACAAGCTAAATTGATCATATAATGTAAAATTTCTCTATACAGAAGTGTCAGTATACATTTGTAAAGTGTTAATGATATTCTTCTATTATTTTCTTCGTTTTAATTTTTTTCTTAGTCAGTTTTAAAAAAATATCTTTTTTTTTTTGTAATTTTATCTTTACACGTGACATGTTTAAAAGGCCATAAAATTGAAGAACATTTTTTTATTCATTTTATGTACCGTTTCCCCCACACCCTATCAGGCGGATCAAGAGTACTCTCACTTATCCTCCAGCGTAACTCGAACCCTTAACCAACTAGTTGATGATGGAGGTGCTCAACCAAAGACCATAATATTAAAAATCTACTTACTTCCATAAACTCGTGTCAAATTCAAGCCAGACAAACAAACTAAAGCGAAGTAAGTATAACTTTTAAGAATGGAGAGTACAAGTAGGGCAGGAATTAAGCAGCATGTCAATCTTAAACCCACCCATGTCTGAATAAGGAGTGGACATGATTATAATGTTGAACCTTAATTATAACCACGCAAATGTTATCTCTAATCTAATCAACTCCTAGTCCCACATTATACATAAATAGTCAAGAACCACTTGTGATTAATTTGAAATTTAATTTGCATCACAAAATAAATGTGATTATTAATGCAGAAAATAATTAATCAACCACCATCAAATAACATATTCTACATGACAAAAATGACAATGTCTAGAGTCTAGACCACTGAAAACAAGGCTTTAATTAATTAGTCATTTCAAGTTCCATTATTTATTGTTCTTTTTCAAGTGGAATTTGTTGTTTTACGATGTTCTTATTATAAAATATCAATTCATATATATTATGTATATAACAATGATAATGGCCTTATAAGTGGCTGGTGGAACAATAAATTTAATTACCATAAGAAGCAAAATAAGTAGAAAACAGAACTGAAGAGTACTAGAAAGTACTCCTTGAAGAAGTTGTGCTATATATAACTGGAAAAATATTAGCTTTTTTCCCTTATTTATATACCAAAATATAGCTAAGAGAAGAAAAAAATAGTTTGTTGCATTAAGTTCTTGCTATGTGCTCGATTTATTTGGGGAAAGGTTGAACCACATTGTGTACTAGATGATATTATCTTGCATATCGAAGGATGTGTTTAATTTGAACTCGTGACTTTAGATCATACACTGAGAAGTTTAATAATTGTGCTAAGGCGGGGAAAATCTAGGCTAGGGTGGTGGAAACAGATTTCTAGGAACCCAATAACTTTTGCACAGACCATGTATATATTTATATTGAGAAATCTATAAAAATATATAAGAAATAGTTGTGGGAACACAATAATCAAGTAGTTTCCTGGTCCAACGATAGAATGTATCTTGCTTAAGTTTTGTTACCTCTCTTGACTAGGGTTCAATTCCTTTTGGGCACATAAAATAAAGTTTTTTTTTTTTTTTAAATTTGTAATAGATGGAAACTCATAAACCTCAAATTTTAGATCCGCCTTTGTGCACATAGGGTCAGAGTTAGGCGTGAACCATCCACACCAAAAAAAAAATATTTATATTCGTAGTTATTGATCAATTTCATCAACTTTTTCGTATATTTACTACTTTAGTTTATATCTTGATTTTCCTTATAAAATTCTGACTCCGTCAATGATCAAAAGAATGGGTCGGTGGGGAGAGAGGAAGTAGGGTTTGGTCCAAGCAAAGGAAGCAATATCCCCACTAATAAGGAAAGTATTCAATTGCATCAAAGGCTGTACTGAAAATGTCGAGTCTTTTTTCTAATTGAGAGCATGAAACTATAATCCATTCTTTAATTGTGGCCAACAAAAAAGGAACATAAAATAACTTATAGTTATATATTCTAAAAAAAAAATAGAAACAAAAGTAATGACCCCAGCAAATATTATTGGGGGGAAACTATAATATTCTATGAAAAGAAAGACAACAACAACAATAACATACCCAGTGAAATCCCACTAGGTGGGGTCTGGGGAGGGTAGAGTGTATGCAGACCTTGACACTATCTCGTGGAGGTAGAGAGGCTGTTTTCGGGTATGAAAAGAAAGAGGATATTATAATTAATATTTGGAAAATAATTGTTCAATGCTCTTTTCAAATCAAATTTGGATCATGACAAACTTAGAACAATTAAAGAAAGCAAAGACCCCTTTATTACATTACAACCTATATATAAAATACATAATACTGAAAACCTTACAAACCCTAAACAAACTTGCATGATGATCTTCATCACTTAATATACACAAATTAACTTCTCTCACAACGACACAAATTTAGATTAATAAACTACTAATTAATACTAACACACACAAGTACAAACATTGAATTCAAAAATAAAAGTTATATGCAAATTAAAGGGGGTGGACAGCCCGATCGCACAAAGTACTATCTTGTGATGTAGAAAGTCTGTCCTAATGCAAGCATTTTTGGCTATCTTCATATTGCTCCAAGGCTCCCTCGCACAGGCAAAATATAAATATTGAAACTATAGAGAAAATTTAGAAATTTCTCCATTATTCAAACCCTAATTAATTAAACTTCAGCCATGCTTAGAAGTTAATTAGATAGATCATGAAGAAATATCAAGACTTATCTCCAAACAAATAGCCCAATGATGAATCTCCTCCTGGAACTGAGTTCACCTTTGTTGATGGACGACCCTAAATTAAAATATTAAATTAAATAAACAAAGAAAAATAATAATTAACAACTATATAATATGAATCAATATTGAAAAAACAAAAGAAAAGGTGCATGAAGAAATAAATTAACCTTCTCTATCCCAAGCATTAGGGTCGGCGATATAAATTCTTACTGATCATGTCGGTCTAATTAAGCTTTATCTCATATCAACATTATACAAAACAAATGAACAAATTCTTGATAATAAACAATTAAAAATTAAAATCATTAGAAGCCCTATCTATATATTTTCAAGCTACTAGTAAATAAATCTGAGAACTATAAATGAATAAAAGAGTAGAAAAGGAAGTAAATTAAATAAACAAAATTATTGATTATTAACCAAGGGCAATTAAAAATGAAAATCATTAGAAGTTCTTGAAAAGATGGAATTAGACAAAATTTTGCTAATTTCATTTAGATACGAATTAGCGATGCCTTAAAAGAAAATTCAATTAGCTAAGAGCTATTTCGCTACAAACATACAAATTTCATAGCTGATTCCATGTTTTCTAGCAGAATTCTCTATATTTTCAAGCTACTAGTAAATAGATCTGAGAAGTGAGAACTAGGAATGAATGAAAGGAAAAAGGAAAAAGAAATCAAATGAACATATACGCTTTCTTTATAATTAATTAACTAAGGGCAATAAAAAAAATGAAAACCATGAAAATTCTCTACATATTCAAGCTACTAATCAATAAATTTGATAACTATGAATAAATGAAAGGAAAAAAAATCAAATGAACAAACTTTCTTGATAATATTTTTTTTTTTTTAAAATCAAGGGCAATACAAAAATTACAATCACTAGATCTAATGAACACACTTTCTTGATAATTAGTTAACCAAGGACAATTATATTTATTTATATAAACACAAAATCATATACTCACAGCTATGAAAATATATTCCTGAATTTTGGCCTTGAGATCTTTGATAAGTAATTGAAGTTGTATTAGAATTATTTTGTGAATAATTAGTATCATCATCAATTCCATAAGGAGGTGCAAGAATAGTTGGAGAAGGTGGAGGTTCATCAATTTTTTGTTGTTTTTTATCATCACCAAATAAATAACCTAATGAACTTTGTCCTCCACCATAGCTAACACCTCTAGATGAATTTGGAGATTTCTCCATTAAAAAAATGTATTGAGAGGGATTAGGGAAGAAAAAAGGATTAATTAAGTTATGTTTAGTAGAAAGAAAGATTTAGCCTATTTGTCCTTGAAAAAGAAGTGTGGTTTCCCCTTTTATATTGGTAATTAGAACAAATAATGTAATTAGGTCATTCTCATAAAAAAAGCAACAATATAAGTGAAATTCTGGTGGCATTTGGATATGAATTGATTGATATTTGAAATTAAAAGAATAGTATTTGAATTTTAAGTTGAGAAAATATATTTGAAAGTTATATATATATATATATATATGGACATGAAAATACAATTGAGTTTTATGAGTGAAATTTTTAAAAAACTTAAAAGATATGTTTTTAATTTTCAAATTTTATATTCAAATTTGAAATTGAAATAATTGATTAATTTGATAAATAAAAACTTATATTTAAAATAATCTCCAAATTTTATTTCAAATTTATGAAATTTAATATGGATAAACAACAATTCGTAATGGCAAATTGGCAATGGGGCTATAGAGAAAAGCAAAGTCAAAAGTGTCTTATTTAACCACCAAGAGTGTGTAGTGGGACTGGGATGGATGAGTCTGTCTTCATTCTTAACTAAAAGTTTGGAACATAAATTTTATAAATTTATATTTATTTATATACTATTTATCTAAATTTTCGTAAAATTTTACACATAATTTTATACTTCATATCGAGAGAGTTGGATTAGATGAACCTGGCAACAATAATACATAGACAACTCCATGGACCATGGTATACCATATTATAATTTAGGTTAATCAATTATTTCTGACTTGTAAGTAATTATCCTAGTGTATGTATAAATTAAATCCATAAATATTTGCCAACATTCATACACATAGGATTGACTAACGCTGGGCCGAGTCAATAAAATTGGGGTCTAAAGTCAAACTTTAGGAAGGGGCCCTAATATATTTATTTATTTTGTTTTTTAAAAAAAATTGTCACATTTATTTTTAGGGATGCAACAATTTAAATTATTTAGGAATTTTTGATTATCGGAAACTATGCCACATTTTTCACCAACTTCTTCTAGATTTTCTTCTTGAATATTATTATCATCTAACTCACCTCTATTAGTAACTTGTTCTTTTGAAGAACATCCCCCATATTTTTCGATTCAAAATTTATTATTTGATAAAAATCTATCAAGTGCTCTTTTTGGGGATTTATTTAATTCTTCAAATTTTTTTATTTTTTTTTGTAAGATGAAATTATTTTCTCTAGTTGAAATATTTAAATTGAATAAATTTTAATAATAACTAAAACAAGAATATATATACTTATGAACTAAGAATATCAACAATTACAAAATTTCAAGAAAAACTATAAAATAAAGTTAGAATAATAAAATCTAGCTCAAAAATTTGATAATTTGATATAAGGATACCAAAATAGTGTTGCGTTCCTTCAACATGTTGTGACACTTCTTGAAATTTTGAAGAAGACACCAAAAAATAGATTTTATTCTTTCGTAACTTGTAAGCAATAATAACTCAATAAGTTTTGTAGGAGAGAGTTCAATATTAACAATAAAATAGAGAATAAAAAAGACGAATATATGATAAATAATCAAATTATTAAGAAATAAATACGGAAGTACAATCTCCTTTTCCCACATAAGGAAATAATTCCCAAAAATTATTTCATTCCCTTAGGAAAGTGGAAATTAACCACTTTGAATAATTACTTCTTACCCTTTTGTTTTAAAGAAATTTAGAAGTACATATAATTTTCTTTTTTAAAATATATGTATAGGACTATAAGTACTCTTTTTTAAAATGAGGTTCCAAGCAATGTTTTTAGTGACCTAGAAATTAAGACGACCTTGACTAACACAAAAACAAATATGCTGTTGCGATATTAGATACTTTCATCGCGAAATATAAATTTGTACATAAAAAATCGAAAAATGTTAAATCATATTTTTTCACTTTTTTTGGTCAATGTTACCAATCAATTTTGCTTGACAGATATCCTAGGACTTAGGAGTAGTACACTCTAGGACATAGGTTTAGATTAGACCTATTCAATTTACATAATAATAATTTTGTTCTTTCATTGACTAGAGACAGAAAAAATATAAAATTATAAAATAAAGATTCTTGAATTAGCTAGGCCAAATGAATCAATGAATAAAATAATGATCATAAACAGAAAACAACGACTTTAATTTATGTATCGTAAAGGGTATGAGAAGAATAAAATATTTTATGCATACATCATCTCTATCTAATAAAGATGGAGATTGTTTCTGACAAATCTTGATTCAGATATACATTTCAAAGTAATTTGAAAAATGGAGTACGAAAATGAAAATAGCAACAACAACAATATAAAACACTATGAAAAACAATAATAAATTAGTACAATAATCAAATCACATATGATACCAACAATTGAAGAACAAAAAAACTACAAGAAAGGATTAATACTATTGGACTAACATCATTCTAGCTATATTGGGAATATGTTACTGTAAAGTGTAAACTATGGTTGAACTATATATATATATTGTCAATCAACTTTAATGGGTGATATGAGTTAACACCTGTTAGAGCTTAAAAAGAAGTTCATTAATGGTGTTAAATCAAGATAATTAGATATTATTTTACTTTGAATAAATAAAAAAAGGTGAGTCGTTATAGACTTGATTGTCAAAAAATATCAAATATGGACCCAAAGAGTGAATCATACTAGTTTTGAAAGTTGAAATGGGAAAAAAGAAAAGGTTAAACCGAAAGAACTAACTAGTTTTGTTTAGATTAGGCCTTACGGGTATAAAAATTTCGAATTCGATCCTTGAAAATAATAAAATTATTATTAGTGAGTATTCCTGAATAGTGTCCTACTAGCGCGAATTCGAATTAATCAAGTTTTAATGTGAAAACTGAATATTGAATCTCGAATTTTGAGCCTTAGATATAAACACATTATTATTAGTGAGTGTTCATCCTGAATATTAAATCTCGCATTTGAGCCTTGGATATAAAAAAAATATTAGTAGTGAGTGTTCATCTTAAATAGGGTCTTACTAGTGCGAATTTGAATTAATCAAATAATTTTAATACGAACACTGAATATTCGAACACTAAATTAAAAAAAAGAAGCAATTACTTAGTAAAAGGGAAAGTTCGGTAGGAAGGGTACTTGTAGGGTAAAGCTATTATATTGATTTGAGTCATCATCCTCTAGTTTAGCTTGCCCACTTATTTGTGATGTAATATCACTATCAGAAAATCACAACGTCCTATCAAATTTAGCTTATCGATACAATATTTTCAAAGAAAGTAACATCGAAAATATTATTGATGAATCAAATTTTAATGGATTTCATCGAAAATTGGCGATTTTTTGTTGGTATATATTCTAATAATATATTAAATATATTTTGATTCTAAATTAGTTAAAGCTGATTATGTGAGTTTTACTTGTTTATTTTGTGTGCGCCTCATATAGTAAAAGTGGTGTGTATTTGATATATTTTAAAGGGAAACAAATAGTGTGTGAAGTAAAATCCCGTGCGTCAAAGGAATTTCAGTACAAGCATGAATGGCAAAATATACTATTACTTGTTCATGACTCCCATTGTACGTTAGTTTTAGTTAAATATATGTAATTTCTAGATATCGCTTGATAATTTTTGACTTAAATCAGCGCCCCTTCAAATATATACCTTCATAAAATTAAAATTTCAACTTATAAAGTTAAATAGTGTAATTTTTAGACGAAACAATTCATATAATTGATTATATATATATAAAACCATCTGTTACGTGTAATTATTTCTAATCTTTTGTCAATCATATTGATTAACACAATATTATGTCATTGATATTTAGCTAATTGTCCTTTTCTTAGTTACCTTGGACAGTATATTTATGATCACTCAATGAGAAATTAGAATTGCAAATATTTAGTGATTCTCAATACAATAATTTTTCTTATTTAATTTATTTAAAGAATAAGCAATAAAGATTCCAAGAAATATAATGATGTTTAGTTCTATATGGCCCTCGAAAGACATCTTTCACTAAGTGAGGATGAGATAACCTAATTAATTAGCTGGCTGTACCCTATGGTTTAGACCAAAAAAATTTATCTCATTGATTTGTTAAATATTGTCTAGCATTTTATCAAGTGACGAACGTAGGGTAGGATTTGAAGTTTATGAGTTTTTATAACGATCTCATGTTAGCATGTAATAATAACTAAATTTACAATCAAATATTTATAGGTTTTTTTATTCGTAAGCAAAGTTGAATAAAAATTACTGAGTTAATGTGAATCTATAAATGACACTCTAGATTCCTCTTATTTAATAACCAAAGTGCACATATATATACACTATTTTGGATCACCGTTTGAGTTATACGTCCCACGATGTATAAAAATTTGTAAGTTTATCCACTTTAAAATAACGTCAAATATATGGTACCCAAAATTTCAATGACTAATAGCAATGGATAAATAGTTGGTTTAATGACTAATTGCAATGGGGTTATAGACAATTAAACCCCATTTAGGCTTAGTGGGTTCCAATTGTTGAGTTATGCGTTTTATGAGTTGTAATCTACTAATTAAGATGTTAGGTTTCATGTCTTTTTAGGTTGATATAAAAAAAACTTTTCACCATAATTAATTTTTCTCGTATTTATCATAGTAGAGGTGAATTTAAGATTTTATCATCCAGTTTTTAAGATTTATAACTTGAATTCATTAAAAAGTTTAAATTATTATTTCAGATATAATATTTGTTGAAATTTTATAAGTTTTTAATAAAAAATAAATCAATAGTTCGCGTTAAAATATAGGGTTTGGATAAATTCAACAACGAAACAATGGATATGACAATGACTACAATGCGATAGGGTGACTATGTCGTTATAGTTATGAAAATACAAGTAAAACCACATAAATTGCATGTTTTATCTTTCAAATAGTTTGATCTTTAATTTGCCTTTTAAAAATCGAATTTATGCCTAATATGACACAAGTTCTTTATAAACGGAAGACATGCCCGTGCACAACTTATGATACAAAAATATAAACTTCTATCCTACGAACTTTGGGTTTGGCTACATGTGTTTTCCCCCTAAAAGTTAAAAGGGATAATTGTACAGAATGACAAATTAATAATGTTAATTAAATGCACTAACTACCGTTTCAGTTATTTCCTTTAATAAGCAAAATCTCGGTCACTTTGCTTTTATAGGTCCCCACCGATTTGTATAATTTATTAAAAAAATAAAACAGACGTTTTTCCTTTTCCCTTTCTTTTATACAATCTCTTTTCCTATTTCCTTCAAATTCTCCCAAATCTTCTCCCCAAATACAATTTCAAATTACAAATTTCTCCAGCACGTCCTCGTCTCGTTTTCAAAAGAGAAACATTACTTCAAAAATTTCAGGTACCGCCAAAACTCATCTCATTCTATTAATTTTTGTTAATTTTTTTCAATTTTTTCAATTTAAATGTATATGTATATATAACTTATTTTTTTTCAGTCATTTACTGTATAATCATTATTTTTACATTTTTTATGTTGATTCATGTCTTATACTGTTTTCTTATACAATTGTGGTTGTATAAATGTATAATATTAGTAGTTATTGTATAATGTTCCTTTAAACATACACATTTGCTCACCCTTATACACTTATTGCTGGGTCAAGTAAAAAAAGGAAATATAAAACCTTTATACTGATCATAATGATAAAACTGAAGTTGTTGTTTGTGGGTCATTGGACTGTATAATTATGTGGGTCATTGGACTGTATAATCATGTGGGTCATTGGACTGTATGATCATTATTTTTATATTTTTTGTGTTGATTCATGTCTTCTACTGTTTGCTTATATAATTGTG
Organism: Solanum acaule; assembly: GCA_036250505.1. Classification (NCBI taxonomy): domain Eukaryota; kingdom Viridiplantae; phylum Streptophyta; class Magnoliopsida; order Solanales; family Solanaceae; genus Solanum; species Solanum acaule. The sequence continues at coordinate 37,953 of JAJOOR010001285.1, forward strand.
GTTGTATAAATGTATAATATTAGTAGTTATTGTATAATGTTCCTTTAAACATGCATATTTGCTCACACTTATACACTTGTGTCTACTTTAATATATTTTAATATGTGAATCAACATTGGCGCTTTGCTTTCTTTAACCTTATAATCAATTTTCAGCTTAATCACATTTGTATCAACATCGAGTTGCATTGCAAAAACATTATACAACTCCTTATACGATGAACTTTCTTTAAAAATCACCCCCTCAATTGTATAATCAACGTAATAATTGTCATTGTCCCATCTACCGAAATGCATAACCAAAATAGCTAATGAAGCCATTTTCAAAATTTCTGTATAAAAAAATAAGTTATATATACATATACATTTATACGATTAAGAATTTCAACAACAAACAGAACATATATTTATACAAATTCTAGCAACTTCAGTTATTAACATATATACATATTCCCATTATATACTCATATAAACATTTATATACACATTCTGCATATACATTTATATATAAACAATTATATACACAAATTAAATTAACGCTCCTTTTTATTTATTTTTTAAAACAATCAAAATGTATAAAAAAAAAAGACTGACTAGCAAATATACAGAAAGACACATCCGTAGCAAACTAAAATTTTGCTACGCACTGCAATTTTATAAAGTTTGCTATGCATACAATTAGCAATTTTTAATTTGCTATACGTAAAATTTTCTCAAGTTAAAAACCGACACAAAATAGGGACAAAAGTGTAAATGACACGTGAAAACACTAGTATAATGGTCCAGGTAAAGAAACGGACTAGCCCAACAATCTTCAAATGGGCTCTATTTGCAAATGTTAGTAACAATATAGGCCCAAATAGTCTGAGGCCCATATAAAGGCCCAGCCCGTACCCAAAAACCATCAGGCCCACTTGAACTTTCAAGAACATTCTCCTGCTCCTTTTTTGTTCCGACCACCTTGGAACTGCTGACAATTTTCTAAGACAAAAAAAAAAATCAGTTTTTTTTAGCAAAAAAATTTAAGATTTTGTGGTATGTTTCTTCAATTTCATCAATCTTTTTAATCATGGGTTTTCTTAGTTTGTTCCTTAATTCAACATTTTATGTTTATTTTTCACAAATTTCTTCCATGTTTTGCAGGACTTTGGTGAAATGATTCGAACTAAAACTTTAGTTCCTGGGATAAGCAAATTCAAAAACATATTTCCATCTGGAAGTAGAATTGGTAATTTCAAAACTTCTTTTATGTTTTCTTTTGAATAACCTTGGTATGTGAGTCATTTTTCGCGCAACTCAACTAATTATGTATATTGTTTAATCTCAAAGGTTGGTAATAAGATAAAAATGTTTGCTTTCTTCATTTTTTGTGTGTAGATGTTTGGCTGTATACAAATTTGTTTAATGTTGATTTGACTTGATGTATCATATTGATGGTAGTGGAGAAAATTTTAGTTTGCAAGAAAAATGAAACAAAAAAGTTCAGCATGTGAACATTGAAATGAATTTGAATTGGAAGTTTTATTGATGTTGTGTAAAATAACATTATTAATGGAATAGTATAAGAGATTATTTCGTTCGGAAACAGGAAGAGTGTCATATAAATTTGTATGGAGATAGAATTGTTATTACAAATGTACAAGAAGAATGTAGTTGATGAAAAAGTTATTTGACTATGAATAACTGAATAATGGCAAACTTTGATACAGTTGGAACAATGACCCCTAAGAAGCAAGCAAATGATGATGCTGGAGATGCCCAGATGAAGGCGGAGAACATTGAACCCCTCGTTGCTTTTAGCAGGCCGCCTCCGGTCCCTCCTTTCCTTGGACCTCTAGTTGCTCTTTCATTGCTTGAATCATGGTCAACACGAGATAGCAACGATGATTGATAGCTGATATGGTTCATGGCTTATGCCTTCTGCCAATAGAAGTAAGAAAAGTTTTAAGGTTTTACTGTGCTTGTAATGAATGTGAAGTCTTGTCTTGTCTTCTACCGTCTATATGTATGTAGGAAAAGTGAAGTCTTGAATGTTGTCCGATGTCATGAGTGTCAAGCTGTGTACATGTTCTACTCGTGGAATTTCTTTATAATGAACATTAATATCGTGTAGATAAGTGTAAGAAATGCGACTATGATGCTCCATAACTTGCGGTAGCCGGCAAGAATTGTACGTATGCTCGGCTGGAGAGCTATATTATAGATACTTGGTAACAGAAGGTGACTCATCAGAAACAACCCTGCATATGAATTTGTTTTTACCATGTTGAGATTATTTCCGTTCTCTTGTTTGATGAAAATATAAAGAACATAAAGAAATCAACATACATTCAGCAGCCTCAGGGAAAGCATCACATACTGAAATGACCTTCTGGAACACTTCCTGCATATTTCAAGACAAGAACACCGCGTGCATCAATTGAATAGAAACTGAACAAGAATCAAGAATTGCAGTTGTTGACTTGCCAATATCAGGAAAAAACAATGAAGGTCTTGGTACTGATATTCGTACCAAAGCGAAGCTTCCTGGTTTGATTGGCGATTCAAGGATTACTTGAGCTTTCCTGCATGAATTTCCATTTCCAGGGAATTTAATGCTAGTGATAACAGAGTAATAGGGTTAAAGCTAACACGACTTTAGAAAACTTTTGAAGTTTACTTTATGACTAGTTCTTGATCTCCGTCTCTTGATAACTCGTAGCAGCTGCAGCCTCTAGTGAAAGGAACCTGTTTCTTGTTCCACTCTGCATTAACCAAAATATACTTTTGTCATGTTCCAATATTTACATTTTCATCAGATGTAAGAAACAATTTATTCGTCGTTACCTAAATGCCAGTTAACCACAGTTATGAGATCAACTCCCTCATAAATGTTCTCAATATAAAACTTTGTGTTCTTCCCCATGCATGTGGTTAGTTGCCCCAGAAATTTCAAAGCCTCCTGCATCAATTTACAAATCGGAGATATAACCACTAGAGTATATTAAAGAATCCTTAGTGTAGACATATTATGGATCGAAACAGAGTATTTATGAATTTACAGTTGATTGCAACTAGCTTGGGATTGAGCTCAGAAAGTTGGACAAAAGAAAAGTACAATTCATATCTCTGTGAGAAAAAGAGAGGTAACCTTTCGCCCTCGGAATGGTTTAGGAAAGGAGAAATCATCAAAGAAACAATCTTTATCTATGAGCAGTGCTAGTTGGTTCATGTCTTTATTGTTGATGCTAGAGTAGAACTTCTTGATTGTGTCGGATGGAGAAAATATACTCATACTCGTGCCATTCTCAGGATTTAACATCGAAAGTGTGACCAAACAGTTATATTTACTCTTGATGCCCCATATTTTAAGTCTTTGTTGTGATACTTTCGTAACTGATTCGTGGTTAGCTTTCAATGGAGGGACACTCAGGGTATGCATAAACTCTGGTTTAGACCATATACTATGCTGGAGAAGCTGGCCTGAAAATGCCATTTTAGTGTATATAGCAGCGCTATAGAAACTATGTGTTATCTATTTATGGACCCATGATAGGAAAAGGCATAAAAACTTTGGTTCTAAGCTTTGGCATTGAGAAAAGGACCTATTCTTTTCTTAAAATTGTTGCTTTAATGTCTCTGCCTTGCCCTGTACTTAAGGTACCAACTTAGTATAGAGCCAAATTTAGTCATCTTCAGATGACATGAGATTCTCTACTTTCTTGGTTTTCATTTTCTGATTATTTTCTTAATCCTATTCTTTCATTCTTTTTTGGTTGGGTGGGGGTGGGGGTGGGGATTTAGCATTCTTGCCGTTTAGCAATTCCATTTAAAGTGTTTTTTGTATTTCATGTTTTTTGTCAAAGTTTAGATGAGAAAGTAACAAAAAAAATTGAATGCATGGGTGGGACTTCGTGGTCAATGAAGTCGGGGGGAAGTGGGAACCACGAGGTGTCTGGTTCAAATTCCAGTGGAGACAAAAAAGGCATTAGGCGAATTTTTTCCATATGTCCAATCCTTTATGGGAAGAGTTACCCAATACGTATGTTGTTGCTCGGTCGTAGGTACTGGTGGGATTAGTCGAGGTGTGTGCAAGCGACTCAAACATTAATAAAACTGATGTTGGGAGAGTGTGGGTTATGCTCCTCTAGTGGAATTAGAAAAGGTTGTAGACACTCATGCTAATACTGATAATTATAATAAAAGTGGAAATATGATCGCACTAGATTGATAAGGACCTTCCTTTCTAGGTGCTCTGGACACTAAAAAATTGTCATTACATGGGGGAGGAAACAATGTCTAGATACAAGAAATCAACGAAAGTGACACTACAAAACTCTCCAAGAACCCTGAGGTTACTCGACTCTGACTTATCAATCTCTTGCAAGATGGGGAGGGATTAGGGAAAAATATCTAAATACAAGAGATTAGCGAAACTGACACTAACTGATCAATCTCCCATCATTGTTATCTCGTGCATAAAGGATTTTTCACTCTTTCCATCCATCAACATATTTTTTAGATGATAACCACTCTTAGCTCCTCAAGCCTAGGATTTGGGGAGGAATTTGAACGTCGAGTGGCCATGTTGATCATGGCCGCCAACGACTGCTACGCCATGGCCACTATCCTTGTCATAACTTTCCCTCTCTTAGCAAGTGGTCTATGCCCTTTAATCTTCTTGTCAAGTAACATAGGAGTGGCTGCTGCATCATTTATTCTAGGGCCATCTTGCTGGAAGCTTCGTTTAACAACTAAACAAGATGATTATTAGTGTTTTGACAATGCAATTGCATGAATTGTGACTATTTATATCAACCACTAACATTGCTTGCTCACTCAAGAAACAGTGCCCCTTTCGTTGTCGCTACGGCAGCTTTTGATGACAAAAGGACAAGTTATTAGCAACCTCTTGTAGTAGGTTCATCACTAGGTAAGTCAATGGGGAGGGTATGACAGCTAATTTTTTCTTGACCAGAAATTTTTCCTATATTCATTTTAATGTTTATTTTCAAATCATTAGTTGACTATGAAGTTAAATAAATCCATGCAATTCATTTGTCAACCAATGACCAATTAGTTGAACATACAAAATTTGGCAACTAATCATTTACAATATGTGCTTGTTTGGCTTTATGTGTTTTCTTTTTCTACGACCCACGTAGGCATGATGATTCTATCCTATAAAGAAAACAATGCAGAAGTTTTAATTATACTCTTTGTCTGGTTTTCCATTAAAGTAAACTTTTTCCAAGTTGCCTTTCCTGAGAAAGAACTGCCACTTGGATTCATTTTAAGTCTTGAATTCTTATATATGGTTTGACTATTTTATTTTTAATGATTGTTTATGCACTGTAATCCTCCTATTCATGCTTATTTGGTCAGGTCACGTTCTCCAAAGCTCACATAGACGGGTGTGAGAACATTTTTTTTTTAACTTGTAGGTTTGGACATGTCATGCATCGATCTACAGATGCACCTGTTCGTAGGTTTGGTACTGAGAATCACTAATAAAGACTCACAACCATAAAAGATAAGTCTTTTCATAAAGAATTGCTTACCACTTGAATTTTTAGATCGAAATTCAACACAGTTTATTCAACAGACAACAATAGAGATATCTGTAGTGGTTCCAATTTTTCTCGAATCCAACGCTCAATCATACAGTTGTTTTCGGGAAGATTTCAACAGATATGCCCAAGTTTTACTATTTTTAGTAGCACTAGTCTTATTACAAATATGGCCAAACAGGCCTTAGGACTTAATTACAAAGCTAGTCATTCTTTGGAGTTTGATCCTGATCTTTTGAATCACTCCAAGGACTTAAGGTTGACATGTAATTGAGCCATGATGTGTAGCGGGAATAGGAAGTTATCAGTTGAGGACTCATCTGGAACAACCCTGCATAGGAAATTTTTTGCCCTGTTGAGAATAATTTTGTTCTCATGTTGGCAAAAATATAAAGAACATAAAGAAATCAACATACATTCAGCAGACTGAGGAAAAGCATCACATACTGAAATGACCTTCTGGAACGCTTCCTGTATTTTGTGAAGATAGGTACACGACGTGCATTAATGAAATAGAAACTAAACAAGAATCAAGAATTGCAGTTTCAAATTGCCAATATCAGGAGAAAAGAGTGAACATCATGTTGGTGAATTAGCCTGTCTAGTTTGTGCTTTTCTGAGATAGAAGTTTGGTGGTATTCATACCAAAGCTAGATAACATATGTTGAAAAGTTAGCTTGTCTAGTTTGCACTTTTCTGAAATAGAAGATTGATGGTATTCATACCAAAGCTATGCTTCCTGGTTTGATTGGTGATTCAACAATTACTTGAGCTTTCCTGCATACATATCCATTTCCGGAGCACTTAATGTTTGTTGTAACAAAGTAAAAGGCTTAAAGGTAACATACAAGGCTTAGAAAACTTTGAATTTACCTTATGACTAGTTCTTCTCCGTCTCTTGATAACTCGTAGCAACTGCAGCCTCTAGTGAAAGGAACCTGTTTCTGGTTCCACTCTACATGAAAATATACTTTTGTCATGTTCCAATATTTACATCTGCATTGTAAGAAATAAGTTACTCGTCGTTACCTAAATGCCAGTTTACCACAGTTGTGAGATCAACTCCCTCATAAATGTGTTCGATGCAGTACTCTGTGTTCTTCCCCATGCATGTGGCTAGTTGCTCCAGAAATTTCAGAGCCTCCTGCATCAATTTACAAATCGAAGATATAAACACTAGAGTATATTAGAGAATCCTTAGTGTAAGATAATCCTTAAGTTGATCTCAACGAGCTTGGGATTGAGGTGTAGTAGTTGTTATTGAGCTCAAAAAGTTGTACAAAAGAAAAGTACAATTCATGTTTCCGAGTGAAAAAGAGAGGTAACCTCTCTCCCTTGGAATGGTTGACTGTAGGAGAAATCATCATAGAAACAATTTTCAGCTAGGAGCAGTGCTAGTTGGTTCATGTCCTTGTTGTTAATACTCGAGTAGAACTTCTTGATTGTGTCGGATGGAGAAACTGCACTCATACTCGTGCCATTCTCAGTATTTAACATCGAAAATGTAACCAAACTGTTGGATTTGTTCTTGATGCCTCGTATTTTAAGTTTTCGTTGTGATAGCTTCTTAACTGGTTCATGGTTAGTTTTCAATAATGGAGGGACACTTGAGGTACGCGTAAACTCCGAGTTGGACCATACATTATGCTGGAGAAGTTGGCTTGATAATGCCATTTTAATTGATAATAGCAACACTATTGGAACTATACATGATCTATTTATGGAACTATGATTGGAAAAAAGCATAAAAACTTTGGTTTAAAATGCCTTGACATTAAGGGAAGGACCTGTTCCTTGCCTCTCTTTTTTTTTTGTTGCTTTGATGTCTCTGCTTGCTCTGTACTTAAGGCATCCACATGGTATAAAGCCAAATTTAGCAAATCTTCAAGATGGTTTTATGACAATGTGTAACATGAGATTTTCTACTTTCTTGTTTTTCTTTTTCTTTTTTGGACACTGGAAATTTGTTACAAGACATGGAACAAAAGATGTCTAAATACAACAAACCAACAAAAACGACACTATACAAAACTCTCTATAAACCTTTGAGGTCACTCGACTCTGACTGGTCATTCTCCTGTCATTGTTACACGCTTCGCATGCATCAATGTATTTCTTAGGATTTTGGGGTGGAGTTTGAACGTCGAGTGGCAGCCATGGTGATCATGGCTGCTAACGACTGCAACGCCATGGCAACTATCCTTGTCTTAACTTGCCCTCTCTTAGGAAGTGGTCTATGTTCTTTAATCTTCTTGTCAAATGACATATGCTTCATCTTGCTTAAACCTTTGTTTAACAATAAAACAAGATGATTATTTGTGTTTTGACAATTCAATTGCATGAATTATGACTATATATAAAGCATAAATTTTGCTTGTTGATTCAAGAAACACAGCCCCTTTCTTTGTAGCTACGATAATAAGGTTGTTTTGATGACAAAAGGACAAGTTATTAGTAGCCTCTTGTAGTAGGTTCATCACTAGGTAAGGCAGTAGGGAGGCAATGACAGCTAATTTTTTCTTGACCAAAAATTATTCCCTATGTGGATTTTAGTGTTTATTTATCATTAGTTGACTATATATGCAACAACAACATATTCTGTGTAATTCCACAAGTGGGGTTTCTGATAAGACTTTCAGCTAAAGTAAAGCATTTCAAAGCACGTATGAAAAGGGGTATACAATAGTGAAGAAAAGAACAGTACAACGTTTAATACTATGATAATTGAAGCAAAGAAAATAATAAGTAATAATGAAATCGAAGGATTAGTTGACTATGTATGAAGTTAAATAAATCCATGCAATTCACATTTGTCAACCAATTAGTTAATTTAAGTATACAAAATATTGCAACTAATCGTTATTTAAATACACAATTAGAGTAGATTGTTAGCTAATAGGGGTCAAGATTCGGATTGATACATCATGGCTTGCTTGTTAGGCTTTTTCTGTTTTCTTTTACTACAATCCACATAGGCATGATGATTCTATCCTCTAAAGAAAAAAAACAATAGTACAAAAGTTGTAATTTATACACTTAGTCTGGTTTTATGTTGGTTAAAATAAACTTTTTCGTAGTGAGCTACTTTTGCATGAAAAAGAATCGTCACTTAACAAGTATTAGATAACTCTGTCCACTAAAGCGTAATAGTAGTTTTTTGAACTTGTAGGTTTGTGTGATCAACTAGATAAATCAAATATTTGAGAAACTGTAAAACATGAGGCTGGTTTCTGGTTTTAGCCATCAATGGTTGGTATCTTCAAGTGGATAAGGATATATACTTCAATCACAATCAATAATAAAGAGATTCACAACCATAAAATATGTTTTTTTTTTTTAATTTATAAAGAATTGCTTACCACATGTTACTGTATTTTGGGTATGAAAATTGAATTATTGGTGACTTGCATTGGGAAGCTAGTGTTTCCATTAATTTAATATAAAGAATTACTACCACTTGTTATGGCATTTGATTGAAAATTGGATAAATGTCTAGTAAACATAATTATAATTATATTTCTTATGTCGTTCTTTGATCAGTGATTCATTGACCACTATATCGATGATTAATTTACTCGAAAAAACGTACACTTAGTGATCGAGATACTCACACTATATCGAGAATTATTGATGCATGCAACGAGTAATTTTGCCACCTTAGAATAATATTGTTGTTGAGGTTCATTCGAGTTTTCATTCAAAGTTCATAACACTTCCCATCAATAAAATAAAAATATTCTATAATAAGTTTCCATTGGCGTATGAAACTGTTTATTTTTTTTCTTTTTCTGTGAATGAATATTTTACCATTTTTTGTTGGTAATAGGCGACAACCTTATTGACCATGTGCTCATCAGCATAAAGTTATTACTATGTTGTTTCAATTTCAGTTCACACACTATATTATATTTTCTCGGTGCGTCTCATTTTAACTGTTGTTTTAACTCTTTTTATATTTATTATAAAAATAATAAATATAATATGGTTTACTAACTTACTCCTATTTATCAGATGTTTTTCTAAAACAATAGTTAACTAACTAAAACGATAGTTAAAATAGGATGGAGGATATATAAAAAAATGTTTTATATTTTATATACATTGAATAAGCTAGCTGTCAAATTAAACTCATATTATGAAAATAAAAACCAGCAAAATCTTACCGATAGATTTGTATTGAAATTTGTCTGCCGCATACTTTATGTTAAAAACGTAGCAAAATGAAAACCAGACAACTCATAATGTATATTATAAACTGCTTAGTATACACGAATTTGTTCTTAGTCAGACAGGCTTATACCATTATACGATATTAAAGTGGAGTAAGCTATTACGTCAAAATGAATGAATAAATAAATAATTTGACGATTTCTAGATGCCACCAGTTGGGGAGAAAAGAATCTTGTTTAGCTAAGACAATCCTGCTGGCATGCCACCCAACTCCCCTACCTAGCTTGTAGTCCACGAATTCAAGATTTTAAATTTATAAATGAGTTTCTCAATTTGCTTATGAGATTTATTCAACGTTTGAAAAATTATTATACATATTAAAGTGAATTCGGTATTTTAAACACTAAATATAGATAGAGCTATTAAATTTCAGACTAATATCGATTTACATATGTAGAACCCATAATTTTAAAAGTACTCCCTCCATTTCCTTTTAGTTGTTATACAGAAAAGTACTATAAATTGCAACATTTTTCACATCAATATGATGAAAAATATATATTTTAAAATGATAGTCAAAATTCATATCGTTTGACTTTCGAAAAGCATAACATGACAACTAAAAAGGGATGGAGGAAGTATAATATATTAAATGTCAAGAAATTTAAATTCTGAATCCGCCTCCATTCCAAAACCATTTGTCATAAAAACCTCTCCGAGACAAAACTCTCTTTCCTAACCATTTGACAATAAACCTTTCTCAAACAACCCTTTCTCTTTATGTACACTTCTATATAAAGAAACCAATTCACTCAATCAACACCAAGACCAAAACCAAAACCAAATTTATTTGACAATTTTGTCCTTGTTGAGAACTTTCATAAAACAATTTCAAAATTACACTCACTACTAAATCAATTGAACATTCAAATGATGAATCACAAAATTGCTAGAGTTTCTACAACAGCAATTGAAGGTTTTAGGGGCACAAAGCCTTTGCCACGAAGGGGTCAAATAAAATCAAGAATTGCAGCAAATGCTTTCCATTCCATCATTTCAGTGTTGTCAAAAGCTTCTTCACATCAACATTCTACACTACAAGAAAGTCGAGATACGACAAGAAAGTAGAGATACAATGACATTTATTTAGTGACATTTGATTGGAGTCGTAGAAATCTTGAAAATGCCTGATTATGGTATTTGTTTAATTTCTTAGTTTTTTTTTTTCTTTTCTATGCCCTGTAATTCATCAGAGAAATGAAATTACTGTTAGTTGAATCTGAAGTGTTGGAGCAGCAACTTAATAAGTGATTCTGAATCACCGAGCGTTGTGGTAGGATGGATATAATCACTTCATCATAACTACAGGTCTCGAGTTTGAGTTTTGTGTACCAAAAAAAAAAATTCTAATTAAAGATTCATTAGGTTTAGTTGCCTCTCTTTTTTTCCTACTACCACAAAATAAGCTAATTGACTGCCTCAACAATAACCATCTTTAGACAAAAGCACTTTGGATAGCAAAAAAATGGAGAAAATTGCAGAAATATGAAAATCGAAACTTGATCATTCCAAAAATTCTTTGGATTTGAACTGCAAGAAAGTCTTACATCTGAAAGAATTTAACAGTTTTTCTTGCAACTTTTTTTTATGACCGACGAAAGGTAAACTTTCTAATACTTTCTCAGCAATGCTAACTGTTATCAGAGCCAATGGCTCAACCAAAAGAACTTGAAATCATCAAAACTGTCATCTTGAGAGCTCTCAGGGGAGTTGGAAAAAAAGTTAAGAGCATATCGACTGCATCCACGCGATTATAGCAGCAGGACAGAACATATAATGTACTTATGTTGATATTCAGGCAGGTACATACGACTCGAGCATCAGTTGAGCTGGGGAAGGTGATTTGATCTCAACGATCAAATATGTGAACTTCCACTGCTTATCCACCTTGTCTTGAAACATCTCTGTATAAACCTTGCCAGCTCCATGTGGTCCGCGAATATAAAAATTGACCTACATTCAGTTTTTAATTATATATGAGTGGGAACCTAAATATATTGGAGAAGAGGGTATCAAAAGATAGGGATCACAAGAAGAAAAAGTCACCTCAACATGCTCAACTCCATCTTCATCAGTCCATATCCTATTAGGGATGCGTTGGCGCGCAGCACGATTTCTACTTTCTGATCCATAGCCTGTTACAGGGGATCCAATTCTTGCCTTGACCTGGAGTGAAGTAGCAAACACATGCAACTGATCAGTTCAAGTACAACCAGAATCAAAATACATAAGAAAGTAGGATCTTTAAGTGCAGACTCACAGTATTCAGCATACAACTCATTCTCAAAATTATATGCAGTAAATTCAAGGTAAGAACAATAGGGGCAACAAACATACTTGACCGTCATTTTGAACCCTCTCGAGACCTTTGTTGAAAATTTTGTACCTACAACACAAAGTTTAAACTAGATTGAAAACAAGAACTCAAGTTCTCTGTCAAACTATGTAGAGTATAAATGCAACCCTTACTCTTTTGGCTGAAAAATGAGTTCCTTAAAAACTCCATATGCTGCAGCACCAGCAACTGCAAGTCCAGCAAGAATGATAAGACTATAGGAAGCTCCCTCAGTAAACGTGACAGGCTTCTCTGGGATATTGTAGGTAGGAGCATCAAAAGGATCCTCAACAGTAGAAACATCCTTACGAGCCTGTACAAGTAGGACAAGAAACAAACACATTCGTTGTCATTGATTTGAGAAATGCATTCATTCTTACTTCGGGAGCTATACATTTTAGTGCGCGAAGGGTACTAGTTTTACACAATTCTGGGATAATTTCCTCCATAATATAACAAAACAGTGCAACTGCATACAATAGAGATATGAGGTTCAGTATTGTGCTTCTTCTCCTCTTGAACTACTCTACTGGAATCATGTTTCGGAAAAACACCTTTACAATATTGTATTGGGATACCACATCAATACATTAAGGGGTCATTTGGTTGGTAAGAAAGTTAGACCAGGAGTATAATACGGGGATTAAATAATGATGGGATTATTTAGAGGATATACTATTAACGGTAGATGGTTGATTCAGTGGACTTAAAACAGGGTATGAGTATAATATAAACATGAGTTTGGTTTTACATGAGATCATTGGGAAAACTTTAATTTCCAACTTTAACCTTGTTTTTTTTTGTAAAGGACTTTCAGAGAAGAGCTTTGGAGAAGAGCATCTTTGTCATTTTGGTGTTTTATCCTGAGATTGTTATCCCAGATTCAAAAGCTCAACTAAATGCAGGATAAAATGATCGTGTATTTTATCCTAAGATTGTTATCCCCTATCTCACGTTCTTTCGGTCTGCAAACAAATTATACCGAGATTATAATCTGGGAACTAAATAATGACAGGACTATTTAGTAGATATACTTTTATTGGTAGATGTTTAGTTCATTGGACAAAAATGGGATATACATAGTACAATATTAAGCATGTGTTAGTTTCAAAAAATATTAAACACGTGTTTGGTTTAAACGAGATAATTTGGATACACTTTCATTTCCAACTTTAACCTTGGCTTACTTAAAAATCTCTGGAAGAAAAGCTTTGGGTAAGGGCAAATGTGTCATTTTGAAGTTCAATCCCGGGATTATCCCACATGGAGTATCGTATAAAATTAATATCACAATTATGGTATAAACAATCCCGGGATTAACAATCCCATAATTGAAAACTCTCTACCTAATGTAGAATCTTTAAATACTTTAACCCCCCTGATAAACATTCACGTATTTGTATTTCACATTCTGTCACACATAAAACAATGTATAAATTCCCACATAACTTAATGCAGGTTTCATTTAACACAATCAACCAAACACTGCACAAAATTATACATGCATTATTTTCATATAGGACCAACCAAACGATGCATAAGTTATGAAGAAAATATTTTTTAATCTCTTTAAATCAAACATAGGATAAATTTTATGTTGACATTATTTCTCTAATCCATCCAACCAAACAGTCACGGGATCAGCTCTAAAAAGAGAGAAAATCTGATGAGGTGATTCTAGGATACCAACATTAAATAGGTTTCAGACAGGAAATTTTATTCAATATGGCATAAATCTTAGACAATAAGAAATAGAAAAGCCCACCAAGCCATGCTGTGGAAAAAACTTAGTTTTGACAGCAACAAAATCAATGATTTGTCAGTGTTACTTTCTGCGAACATCATACAGTTTAGAGATCATGCAGGACAAATGACCTGATAGCAACTTAACAGACTTGGCACTAAACTAACAGAGAATAGCAGTTGCATTACAAAGCTTTGTTATGTATCATCATATAGTTCATTAGCTCTAGTAACACTATGTGATTCAGAACTCAGGAGGCGTCTGTTCAAGAAGGTTCTTCTCCTTTCCTTTGTGCACACTAAAAACTTCACTCCTTTCCCTTTAACTTCACTTATTTGGAAAGTTGTATTGCCCTAGAAAGCACACCTTTTACATGGTCTTCGACTCTTCGGTATATAAAATTTTTAGAACATAATAGGAATGACTTGTTGCAGGTACACACACCAACAAGCTCCATGTCCTAATGCTTGACGTGGGTTTGGAGCAAATGGTGGAACTCATAAGCATCTCCTACTTCAATTTGCATAAACTGTGGAGAAGATCAGAATTTCGGAGGAAAGCTATTGTAACTTTCTCCTCATTAAATGAGCATCACACGAGATTTTTTAAGTTTTGGGGGGAAATTATAGTAACTCTTTCTCATTGAGTGAGCTGCTAGCAACCAGGTACAGGATAAGGGAAGGTAAACTGGTACAACATGCAGCTCCTCTGAGACTAAATAGTGCTTATGGTAAAGAAATATAACAACGTTTCAGGACCAATATACATCAGTTGACTTGGTCTGGAGGGAAACATTCCTTCTTGCTCTTCTGTGCACTGAGTAACGGTTTTTAGGGAGTGTAGAACTGGGAAACCTGAAACAAAGTAAGTGACTGCAGCGGCACGGTATATCCTCTTGTTAGTCCATTTTTGCCTTTTAAAGACATGTTATCTTAGATAGCATTGATTTGTGGAATGGGAATGAGTTTGAGTTCACCAGAAACTTATAAACATTTCACTGAGGGTAGACTTCTTCAACTCATATGTCAATCTACTTAACTAAATTAATAATTGTTTCACAAGTTGGAATTGACAAGCTTAAAATAGTAAAATACCTTGGTATTGGAATCACATGTTTCTTAAGTTGAGATGTATTTAATGACAACTATTGCTATTGGAAGGTAAAACAAAATGTTACTAACTCAAGATTACCTTTCTATAAGTAATTTGGACCTAAATTTTGGTCATTCAAATACCTACTGTATGTTTATTTTTTTGAAGCTGTATACCTACTGTATTATTAATATACATGATTTGCTGGGGAATTAGTTAAGTGTGGTCCTTGGAACATTTTACTATTGTTTGCCCTTCAACTAAGTTCTCCTCTCACAATCTAAAAGAAAAAGAAAGACATATATGGATGATTTAGAGATAGAGATAACCTCTGATTGCTTTTGCCTCGATCCAGAAGCCTTTGATGCAAATGATCTAGCAAAGCAAGACGATTGAGGATTTACGCCAGCGGTATTGACAAGCTGAAACGGTGATCTGAAGGTCATTAAGCATTGCGTGCTCCTTCTATTTCTGTAAAGAACAGGAATTCCTGCAAGATCTACGTCTGAGTACTTTTCTTAACATAGAATACGTTCCTACAGAAATATTAAAATTGATGTCACATGGACACAAGATTGTGAAACGGATTGGACACAGGAATTACATGGTGAGACACAAAATCTTACAATTGGAAGCAATTGCATGAATGCACATGTAGGTTTCTAAAGATCTCAACAGGAAATGATCCCGCTGAAAGCATAAATACATAATTTAAAGTATTGATCCTTTCAGACATGAGTGCCACAACCGTCAGGCACAGCCATGAGCCCATGATAATAAAACAGAAGTCTCAACATGAAATTAACATCTGTACGCTAAAGTATTGACCATTTCTCGTAAGAACCCCACAACTGCAAGACATAAATGTAACATTATGACCCATGCAACATAGATGCAGAACATTCAATTACACCTTTCTTTTACCCCCACATAAGTAGATAGCAAGTCCACAACATGTAGAATCAAGCAAGGCACCTCCTTTTTCTTAAGGATAACAAAAACCGTTCTCTATAGCGACATGTTTGAAATCGTCATCTTAAAGTTCTCAAGATATGAAAAAACATATATTTTCTGAGTACTGCAAAATTGCTTCAAGGATCCTTTTGAATGGACACACGTGAAGAACTAAAACCACTGAATGGGTGAATATTGAAGCAGACTCAAGATCCACTTTATGAAGAGAAATGAACTAATTCTAAATAAATATTCTTTGGAGATCTAACACTTGCAGACATCCAAATTGTTCTTTTACAGTTTGCAATTCTTCAATCATGAATGTAGCATCTACTAACCAGCAGGTTCATCAATAACCTGCAAAACATCAGAATTTTGGGGGGCAAAAGTTATCAATAGGCAGCCAACAAACTTTAGGATCATCAAAGTAGCAAGACATTTCAACTCACCTTCGCAGCAGGATAAGAAGCATATACTGATCTCCTTGCACAACCTGATTTTACCAGTTCCTACAAGTACATCATAATCAAAGGAAGAACAGAAGAAGAACCAAACATAGGATATGAGGATAGGCACACGTCATGCGTTCAAGATTTGCTAAAATGCCTAGTATTTAAGTGGGAGAAGGGGATGGCCCCATACTCCCCCAAGTTCCATATCCGTGTGCCAATGGAGTTCGGGGACCTAACCCATAGGCAACTTCTCGGTTATTAAAAAATAGGGACTAGAATTGGTATGTTTATGGATTTTCTTGCTAAATTATTGAATACTCAAACATTGATGCTTGATATGAAGTTCCAACTTAGATATAATTTGAGGAGCCGTACTTCAATAGCCATACATAACTCAACCACTTAGGACAGAAGTCATAAGGTTAGGCTGACACAACAGCTAAGTGTAAGAAAAGAAAATGTGTAGAGAGAGCTTACAAATATTTACGTTCATTACACGAGTCAAACTGAAACTATGGTGCAGTAACTTTCAGTACCTTCTGGTACTCATCAATAAAATTTCTACCGTTCTCATCAAAGAAGAAAAAAGAAACTATGGTGCAGTAGCAGATAAGCTTCTTGGATCACTTTTGCATACACTGCAGCTTATCTTCTACAACTACTAAGCTTACCTCCACCAGTCTAACATAAAGGTGCTACATTACCACTAAGGGATCATTGGTGCGATGTATTAGAGAATCTACCAACATTTCTAATACACCCTATCCAGTACTATTCTTATACACTCTACCAAACAACCCCTACGCATATAAGAAAAAGTCACTAGCTTCTTCTTTTTTTGATAAATCATTCTCATCCCTACAAATGCAACAACTTGAGACAAAGTAACCCTTAGCATTTGATCAAAATCATCAGACACAACATAGAGAAATTCAAAATGCAACATCTAATAAGTACTAAACTGTATTCAAATCCCCAAAAATTCATACATATCCATTCCAGCAGCAAAAAGAACATGAAAAATCAATCACGACACTGTGAATTTGTTAACAGAACTTCACATACCCTTTTAGCAGAAACATTGAAAACAGCACTTTCAGCAGCCATTGACGAGAAACGACCGATACCCACATCAGATAAGCTTCTTAATGGCACATATTCCAAGAAAGAATCCAACTTGTTGCATGATTTTACAACATTCGAATACAACAACCACCTCGTCTTCAATGAAAACCCGGTTCTCCTGACATGCTGCATCTTGGAAAGTGAGGTTTTGATGGACTTGTAGAACAAGATTAGGGCACTAAACGGACATAGAAGATCAAAAATGGAGGAAAATTTGAACACAACGAAGCAATTGAAGAAGAAGTTCAATAGAGATTTTTGTAGTGACCCTAAAACCCCAAAAGAAAAAAAAAACCCGGACTGGGGTTTTGAGTTGCAAAGGTCAAGTGCAAACGGGTCAAATTAAAATTTCAATGCAAGTAATGCATTTAGTAAAAAAATTATTTAGACACTCGAATTATTGTTTCTCTTTATTGAACATATTATATCTATGCATGTTTTTGATTGCTCATGACGTATATAAGTTAATCATGTAAAGTATGTCACCTTTTTTCATTATATGAATTAGTCTGAATAAGTTGTATAATCTTAGGCATGTTTCAATTAAGGATGACGTGTATGGTTAAAGGAGAAAATATATTTTAAGTGATTAACTAGTCGGGTAATGAACATTTGAGATTGTGCATGAAATAGTTTTTTAAAATTTGTTAAAAGTGCCTAGCAGAAACACTTTATCATATGTTCAATTAAAACAAATAATAGTTCAAGTGTCTAAGTGAAATTTGCTGACAAATGGCAAATTACAGAAATCACATACTTTTAAGGCAAAATTACAATATATCCCTTAAAAGTTTATAATTACAGAAATCCCTCAAACGGATACAATAATATAAGCGCTGATACATTAATCTGATGCGCGAGATACATTAGTCGTTAAGTAAGATACATTACATTTTATACATGATGCACTAATCTGATGTACATTTTATACGAAATACACTAATTTGATGCGCGAGATACACTAATCTGATGCGCGAAAATGAGGGATTTTGGAGATTTGTAAAACTTATAGAGGATAATGGTAATAAGTAAACTAAAATGTGGGATTTCTGTAATTTTTCCTGGATAAATTACCGATATACACATCTTTATTTCCATAATTTCCATTATTTCCTACCATTTCAAAATATTTCCAAAATCCCTTATTTTTCCCTAATTCTCAAGTCAGTAGGATACATAAGTGTCCAACCTTACCCACATTTCCCTTCCTTTTTTCACTCTATTAATCTCTCCCTAATTTTACTCCACAATCTTATCAGTTACAATTTCATCTCAATTTGAATGGTAAAAGAATTCTCTCTCTAGTCAACCAAATTCAAATCAATTAATTGGTAAATTTTTTGTGTTCTTAGTTGTTGTCTTCTCCACTGTCATCTTCAAAAAAAAAAAATTCATTCTTATTTTCTGATATGGATCACGCTCCTTCAAAAAAAGGGATAAAAAAGTTTCGTCTACAATTTCTCGACCTACTCTATCCAAGGTAATGATTTTTGATTTATTTCTACGATTTTTTTATGTTCAATCTTACATCTAGTTGTTGATTCAAATACATGATACATTGCTGGAAAAAGGATAGAAAAGTTTCATCTACAATTTCTTGACTCACTCTATCCAAGGTAACGATTTTTAATCTATTTCTACGCTATTTTTTTATGTTCAATCTTGCATCTAGTAGTTGATTCAAATGCATGATACATTACTGAAAAAGTGATTTTATTATATTGCAATGTATCATATTCATATTTAAGGTATTGATACATAACAATAATGTTGTTGAATCAAGTTCTTTAATGTATCTTCAATCTTATTTAAATGTAAGTTTTATAAAAATTTGTTTTAAAGTATATGTTCAATTCATTTTTATAATGTATCTTCTACATTTTGTAGGGATTGTGGATTGTTTGCAGTTGCGTTTGCTGAATTTCTTAGCGATGAAATTTCAATTTCATCTAATGATTTCTGATTCGATTATCTCCGCTCAAGATATGCAGCTTTGCTATGAAAATACGGCAATGAAAAGGCTGAAGCAAGAAATGTTAGTGATAATGATGATCCATCAAAGCCTAGGGGTCATTTCATACTACTAGACCATGATGATTTAGTTAATATGGAATAGTTATAGTGTATCAATTGATACACACTGTTTTTTAGTTTGTAATGTTTTCAAGATACATTAACTTAGGTGTTGGAGCGTTTCTCTAAAAATTTGGTTTGTTTGACTCTTATATCAAACTATTTTGTTCCGTTAATCTCAAAATGTATATTTATCTATATTTTTTTCAATTGTAATTATAATGTGTATGGTAAGCAACACAAATTAGGATCATTTTAAAAATTAATTGAATCAACCTATCTTCATGAATTAAAGTATCACACATTTGTATCGTTCATGATGTTATTGATACACTTTAACACTTGTAATGTACATTTCTTACCTGTATAATGTTCATAATTTAATGTATCAAATACATTTTCTAGATTTTATGTTATATGTGATACATTAAAGACAGGTTGTTCACAATCATGATGTATCAGATATATTCTTTATCAAAATTTAACAAAACCATTCATTACATGTACATTCTATCAGATTTACAAATGTTAATAATTTAGCAGTGTTATTAAATCATCATCAATCAGAAATGAACACAAATATGAACAAAATTGTATTTCATAATAGCAACATTTCAATATATTGTATCATAGATACATAAAACCACAATACATTGAAGTGTATATACTGTTATAGTGGGAAAATTATTGATTTGAAAATTATAAAACTGAAACATCAATGTATTCTAAAAAATTATATTGGAAAGTCTGTGTCAATCATCTTTAGAAAATAAGTACAAGTCCGTCTGTTGTGATCTTCTTGCCCACAACGTCCACAACAGTTTGTGTTTGTTGTTAGCTTTTCATCTGCATTTTTCTTCCTTCATTTTCTTGGTCGTCCAGGCATCCTCTTGTATCTTGGTGGCAACCCAATTTCTTTCAAATCAGACTCAAGAATTGACCAATACATAGCTGCAATTTTACCGGATTCCTTACAAAAGGGCTACTAACTCATGTATCAGTCATAAATATTATACAAGGAGCACAACAAAACAACAAGATACATGTCCATCTATATTGTACACACTTTAATAATTGTGTCTTAAACATAGAAAAAACTTACACAATTCATAAAATTAAGTTATCACAATACTCCCCTATAGAACGATACATTTACAACTTACATCAAATATATTTGATACATTATTGAAAACACATCAGAAAAATCATATCATAAAACCCAACACGTACAGGGCAAGCTTATGATTATATAATGTATCTAATAAAAAATATGTAATGTATCAACTTGCAACAAATAATGTATCTTTACCAATTTATTCATATACAAAATAATTTATCACAAAAAAATCACTATATAATCTTTTTTTTTTTTAGAACTTACAACACATGTATCTGACAAATTATACTAAACGCACATTGCAATTCAAATCACAAATACCAACATATACAAAACATGTACCAGATACAAAATATATAATGTATAAACCTACAACACATAATGTATTCGTACTATATTATCCATATACAACACATAATGTAGCAGACGAATTGATTACACAACACAATACTACAAAATCACAAACCTTTTCTTTGTCAGATTTTTAACTCGAAATTGAAATTATGCTTTATTTTGTATTTTGCCATTACAACCACCAAAATTTATGTTATCCTTATACAGTTGCTTCACTTTCACTTTGATATTGTTCATATCTAACCTCAGTTTCCCAGACTCCTGAATTCCTCAATAAGATGAAAATATTCATTAGAATCTTATCAATTTTGGATAATGGACAAAATACAGATATACCAAGAACAGGGAGAAGAAATTAGAGATTCCATCACTTTTGTAACCTTCATAACTCACCTTGTTCACCCAAATTTTTGAATGCCTCAACAAAATCTATATATTCATCTTGTATCAGTTACTTTTTTGAATTTTTTGAAATTATCACTTTTCGACATTAATGGTTGTTCAATGGAGAAGATGTTGAAATTTGATATTTGTGAATTTGTTACCTATTGGGATATGGACAGATAAGAATCAGTTAGGCATTAATCAAGTAAATTAAAATAAGTAAAAATAAATTTAGGTGCTTTAATTAAGGAAATTAAAATAAGTAAAAATAAATTTTACCTGATTTGTTCCTTTTTAAGCTCAACAAGAAGTTGTTTACAATGTATCATATATAATGTATTCGGATGGTAGGTATGTATCCGACTGCCTCCTTTTTTAAGAGATTTTTGTAAATTGAAAATTAGTAGGGATAGGATGTAATTTAGATCTTACACTATGTGATTCCTATAATTTATACATTATTTTTGCAATTAAGAGCTCATCTCTGCATGGCCCAAAAACCCAAATTTGAACAATTTGAAGTCACTATGAACAAATCTTTCTCAAACACTTTTTTGGTTTTATGACCCCATCTTTCATCAATACCTATTAAATCCTCCCGCTTAAATTAGAGATCTCTGATTGATGCGTTGAACATAAAAAAAAAAAGAATCTCATAAAATACAATTATTATAGTCCTTATGCGATACAAATTCAAAGAGTGTTGATATTCATTGTGATAAATAACAGGGGAGGGGGAGAAGGAAAATAGACAAGATTAATTGGTTAATCCCTTCCTAAATTACCTTGTTGAGTGTAATTATCATGTCCTCTTTAAATAAATATTCGACATAATTATGATAATTATATTTGATATATAATGGTTTCTATTGCATAAATCTTTTATCCAAATAGTAATTGAAAGATATAGTTGTTTATGTTAAGTTGTAATTACTTTTATCTTTTCTTTTAGCAAATGATTCAAAGAATTTATTTTTGAACTATTACCGTCAAAGTGTATCACATTCTTTTATTATATGTACATTAATTTTAAATTAACAAGTTACGTTATAGGTATTGAATTTTGGAACTATTTAAATTAACAAGTTATTATTACCATCATATAAAAATATTTTGAAGGGTGACGTTCATATAACATGTCATATTTCTCTAAAAAAAATATTCTAATATGAGTCATGATAATTCAAAGAATACCCTAAATATTTATTAATTTAAATTTGAAACTCCTAAAAATAATGACAATTTAAAATTTTATTAACCTATTCACTGAAAAAAAACCAAACACAAAAAATAATTTGAGAATAGTGTTAAAAGAAATACACTTCCCAATGTATCTATCTTGTTTATTTCCATTTATTCTCTTGTCCAATTTTATTTGTAACACTGCGCTTTTCGAAAATTAATTTGATTAATTTTTAATGTTAAATTAGATTACATTAATTCATTATTTTAAATAAAAAATTTAGATATTCAAAAAATATGTGAAAAGTACCATAATTATATTTTTTGCATATCTATATGATGAAAAAATCATCGTAAAATGTTAACCAAAATTTTTATAGTTTGACTCTAAAAAAGGAAATTATGACAATTGAAAGTAGACGGAGGTAGTATTATAATTTTCTACTTAAAGAGGGAAAAAATGTGAAACTTTTCTTTCCTTTTCTTTTTATATGGTGACCAAATTGTACTTATTATTATTTTTTGAATTTACTGTCAACATAAATGTGTGTTGTTATTAGTTTTTTTTTTTTTAGATATATATAAGTCACACTGAACCGACTCATCTGCTGAGCTAATATTTTCTTTAATTACTTTTCCTTATATTACAAATACTAAAATTAGTAAAAAAAGATATTACAAAAGTGGTATATATAATATAAATATATAATGTTGGATAGATATAAACACACAACGGATCAATGACGAAGACAAGAAAATACATACTTTTGGCAAAAGAGATTCAAATGAATCTTTTTTCACCCTTTATTAGCCAACAACATAACTATATATGATGAATGATCAGTTAAATTTTCATTATAATTTTTTTTATGATAATTAAAATACACAATTGTTAGGCTATATATATATATATAACGTATAATGAACATGGATATGAAAATTTAGTCGAGGAAAAAAGATACAATTACAATTAACGAGAAAATGTATGGCTATCACGTGTTAATTAATTGAAGGAAAATTAAAATTAATGAAGGAGTAGTAACTATGGGGCGTTATAGTTGGCATATTAATTAAAGAGTTAAAGAGTAGACGTATTTATTTATTTTATTTAATTTACCAAACCCAAAGGTCTCTAAATTAATTATGTCATCCCTTTGGTTTTGCAAGGCAAAACGTTCATTAATTGTTCAAACCTAAATCCGTCAAATATTTTTCACAAAAATATAATCAAATACAATTATAATTGAAACTTCAATTCTTTAAATTAATACATAAGTAAAATAAAATGCTATTTGGAATTACTCTATTTATGTGTTGGAAAGCTACAACTACACCAGAGAGATCAATGACGATTATAAAAATTTGTGTTCTCTTCGTAAAATTAAGTACTTTACATATGTATATTTTAAAATTTTGTATAATATTATCTGTTTGCACCAATGTTACAATATGACTAAATGATGCATTTGATTGAAGATTAAATTATTTATCCAAAGTACTACGATTAGTTCTCATTAGACATATATATTTATAAAAATAATGCATTTGTATTCTAGAAACTTACTTAATTTTTTCTCTATTTTCCCAAAAAATATAACCACTTTTTACTTGGTAAATTTTTTATTACCATTTCAATTTTTTAAAAGGAATATTTAAATTGGAAATTACCATATTTTCCACAAAAATTATATTTAAATAAATAAAAAAAATCCCCGACATTTAGCAGGTCGCAGGTATATAGATTTAAGTGGATTCACATGGGATCAAATCCCACCGACCCAAATAGCCAATATAGAATACTGCCACGTCTTTTTCTCTCAATTTTTTTATTTGGACTACACACGTGTCCCTTAAAGCAAAGTGTTGGGTCTCACCGACGAGACACGAATTATGATGAAATGATTGAGATCCATTCATCCTTACTTGAAAAAGTTTGAGTTTGAATCTTTTGGAAATAAAAAAAAATTCCATCGAGAGTGTTTTCTATAGTATTAAATTTAACAATTCACGAATTCAAACTGAATTGAGTTTCAATCTGAATATCGAAAGTGAGAATTAACAAAAAGAGTGTTGGAACTCTCTCTTTCGGCTCACACAATGTACACTGCTCATAGTGGGAGAGATAATGTTAATAGATACCAACCCGATCCGACAAAAAAGTAATATAATTATATATGATGGAGTGTATCTGCATATCATTTACAATAATTTGAGATATATTTATCTTTTTTCCCTTTATTTTTTATATTTTGCGAAAATAGTGGTCGTGAATTGTGGGGTAAAATATCACTAAAGAAAATATAGTACGAAAAATAGTATGTGCTATCTTTTTTATTAATATATAAAAAAAAGTCGAATAATTTTCACAAAAACTTAAACATGTAAGAAAATATCACATGATATTAATCGAAAGTGTTGGGTTTAATTTATTAAAAAATGTCGTTTAATATAGTTTAGTTATGTTCTAGGTGGACTACCAAATACACTAATCATGATTAGTTAGTATTGAAAAGGGACAAGAACTTATATTTATTTGAATGAAAAATCGTGTTAAAAGAGTTTATAATATGATATGACAAAATGATTTTCTTTTTTAGAAGATCCAAAATTTTCTTAAAATGAATGGACATCTGGTCACAAGAAAAAAAAGAGGATGAAAGCAAAATTATTGACACGAATAGCGAAAAAGTTGAGATTAAATTAATGAAAAAAAATTTTGGCCAAAAAATTTAGCCAGAATTTGGTCAGAATGATATTTTATTTATGTAATTTTACCTTTTTAAACATTTTTATCCTTTTAATTTTAATACCTTTTAACTAAAAAATGAAAAAGCATCAATTTATTTTTTTTTAAAAAAAATATTATAATTTTTTTAATTTTCTGATCATTTAGCACTTTCCTAAATTAATTACATACATAATAACAAAGATAAAATCTAGAGAATTTATTTAATTTAGTATAGTAGTCCCTACCTAAACAATTCAAAATTGAATGTACTGCGAAATTGCTATTATTAGAACTTTTCATATGGTTCAATTTAAATATAATATTTACCCTCTTCGTTTAAAAAATTAAGATAAAATTAACTTTTTCTATTTTTTTCACAATAGTAGTTATTTTTAAAAATTACAAAAGTTCAATTATGAGATAATAGCACATAAATAAAATAAATATTTAATAAAATATTATGTTTCGGTGAGAAGATGTGAGAATTTGAATATAGTGGATTGCGAGGTCAAGAAAAATAAAAAAAAATATTAAAGAAAAGTCATTACTCGTTAGACATAGTATGAAATATTTGTAATTTATCAAGGACATAAATCTAATTAGAAGGATATTAAGATCGAGAATTAGAGTATTCTTTTTATTCACTTTTCATTGTGGGAAAAATCAAAAAAGTATTAAAGAAAAGTCATTATTCGTTAGACCTAATATTAAATATTTGTAATTTATCAAAAACATAATTCTAAATAGAAGGATATCAAAATCAAGAATTAGAGTATTTTTTAGTACACTTTTCATTATTTGTTTATTTATATCTGTATAACTCTAACCAACTATCAAACGAGCTCGTTGGTTACTAATCTCATGTTAACTTAAAACAAGAACAAAAAATTTACTACTAAAAAAGATGACAACTTTAGCTTAAAGGACTCTCTTTTTCCTTCTCTCCCTCTTAGCTGTTGCTGAGAGAAATCACAAGAGTTGCAGTTTTTCTTCTTCTTCTTCTTCTTGAAATCAGCAATTCCCCAATGCATGTTGTCCCCTTTTCTTCATCTCTCTGAAACCCCTTACATTTTTTTAACAGCCTTATCTCTTTATTTTCTTCATTGATTCTCACAATTCCTTTACATATTCACACACCCTTTTCTCATTTTCATCAGATCCATCACTCATCTTCTCAAAATTCTGTGAAAAATCCAAAATTTAGGCTGAAAAACTGTTACCCAAATGGGTTCTTGAAACATTGTTGTGAAGCTTCTGGGCTTTTTTTGTTGTTGAGGGGTTGGGTTTTAATGACGATGAAAGTGACCCAGAAAGTAAAAGATTCAGAAAAAATCATCTGGGATCAGATGAGAAGTGTTTCTGGGTCACAAATTTCAATTTCTGGTTCACATAATCGAGCTTTTTTGAAGTTTATGGTATGGCTTTTCCTTTTTGCTTCCACTACCTATATGGTTTATACACTGAAGCTCGTTTCGTATAAATCTTGTAACAATAACGACGTTTTTAGTCGTAATAGTTTGTTTATTCACTCATCGGAAATCAATTCCAGTAAATCGATCCGGCCGGTGATAGTTAAGGAAGAAACAGAAGAGAAATTGGAAGAGAAAACCGGGTTGGAGCATATTGTATTCGGCATTGCAGCTTCTGCGAAGCTGTGGGATAAACGGAAGGAATATATAAAGCTATGGTGGAAACCGGAGGAAGAAATGAGAGGGATTGTTTGGTTAGATAAACCGGTGAAAACTTCGAAAGGTGACGGAGAATCTCTGCCGGAGCTGAGAATTTCCGGTGATACTTCCCGGTTTGCTTACAGAAACCGGCAGGGTCATCGGTCTGCAATACGGATATCGAGGATTGTATCGGAAACATTAAGGTTAGGGAGGGAGAATGTGAGGTGGTTTGTTATGGGTGATGATGATACTGTGTTTGTTACTGATAATTTAGTGAGGATTTTGAACAAATATGATCATAATCAGTATTATTATATTGGTAGTTCAAGTGAAAGTCATTTGCAGAATATTTATTTTTCTTATAGTATGGCATATGGGGGTGGTGGATTTGCTATTAGTTATCCCTTAGCTAAAGCACTTGAGAAAATGCAAGATAAGTGTATTCAAAGGTACCCTGGGCTTTATGGTTCTGATGATAGAATGCAGGCTTGTATGGCTGAACTTGGTGTTCCACTCACCAAAGAACTTGGTTTTCACCAGGTTAGTTTAGTTGCTATATCATGTTTTTTTGATGTTTCTGGCTATAATGCATTTGTTCATGGGTGAATCTTGAATATGTGTAATAAACAAAGACTCAAACTTGGCCTCAGCTGTCAAGTAAATACTTCAACTTTGAGAGTGCACATCTAGACACCTAAACCTGGTCTAACTAAACACTCAAACTAGTCCCCGTTGTGTCTCGTGGACACCTAACGCTGACGTGACACATAAATTTTGGAGGTGTCTAGATGATCATTTTGTAGGTTGTAGATAATTATTTTGTAAGTTGGAGTGTTCATATTTGTCGAGGCCAAGTTTAAGTGTTTGTTTATGTATTATGTATTTGTATGATTTGTTTTACCATTTTACAATGTTCTCCATGCTCATTCTGACAACATCTCAGGATCTCACATGCTGGTTTTGTAAATTTGGCAAGCATTTTCACAACTGGTAGTTGGGTTCTCTTAATGAGTCTTAAAAGACATCACATGTGTATCCTGCCTTAGTGTAAGTCACAAGAGGAGCCTGGTGACTTTGTAAATTATGTGATAAGTCAAAAGAATTAATTGGCACATGTGTGCCAAACTCACAGAAGAAGAAAAACAAGAGTGGTAGTAGAAGCATGGAGACTTCTTTCTATACTACTTAAAGATGACTTTTTTATGTGAAAGAAAAGGGAAAAAAAGGCTCCTTTAAGAAGCAGATTGAACTAAATCTGCTTCCTTGAAAAATATGGTTGTTTGTATTTGTTTTTCTCTGTTTAAATCTTTTTAGCATCCGGTTTGAGTTGTCCATGAGAAAATGTTAGTGATGAAATCTGGGATAATTTGAGGTGGAATATGGAATGTAGTAGTTGTTCCTGGTAATTGAATTGCTAAATGATGTTTTTTTGTGTGTAACAAAAAGTTAAATCAATTGCCGGATTCTGCATAGAATGTCTTAAATGGTTCGTCTATATTTGTCTTTGTAAGCAGAAGGACCTTATAATCTGTGTGCTCTTGTTTATCAGTCTCTGGCTTGTGCAACCGCGAATTTATAGCGTTTTATTGTTGACTGCGTAATGGAAAATGCTGGTGAAATGTAATTTCACACTGTATTTTATACATTGTTAATCATTTTGATAAAGACATAGCTGATTATGACTTTGTGGTGATATGCAGTATGATGTGTACGGGAACTTGTTTGGTCTGCTAGCATCACATCCAATAGCACCATTGGTAACATTGCACCATCTTGATGTGGTGGAGCCAATCTTCCCCAATGTGACTCGAGTGCAAGCTTTACGGCGTCTTACAGTTCCAATGAAGCTTGACTCGGCTGGTCTTATGCAACAATCCATTTGCTATGACAAAGCTAACAGTTGGACCATATCAGTGTCATGGGGATTTGCAGTTCAAATATTCCGTGGAGTGTTGTCCCCCCGTGAAATAGAAATGCCATCAAGAACTTTCCTAAATTGGTATAAAAGAGCAGATTACACTGCATACGCTTTTAACACGAGGCCTGTTGCGAGGAACCCATGCCAAAAACCTTTTGTGTTTTATTTATCTAGTGCCAAAATGGATCCTTCCAGCAACCAAACAGTGAGCCAGTATACTCGTCATCGAGTTCCTCATCCAGCATGCAAGTGGAAGACGACAGACCCTGCTGATGTTGATCGCGTTCAGGTTTATAAGAAGCCTGACCCACATCTATGGGATCGGGTAAGTTCCTTCTGTTAATTAGCTTATTTTTGCTTCATAAACATCAAAGACTTTTGCAACCACCGTGTCTTTCAATTGTGTTCTTAGCTGGGCATACCCGTTCTTAGAATGATATCTGATAGGAAAAAGTGTATTCTGTTAAGGGTCGATTTGAACTAGTACCTTACCAAAACAAAGAAGAAAAAAGATCTACACAATCTCGATAGCTACTTAAACAACAGAATCGGAGCATGCTAAGGCACTTGCATTTGGAAAAAAAATCGTAGTTAATTTCTTTTATTATGTGGCCAATTGTTCTCTACATATAATTGACCGGTGTATTTTGATATTTGGCAGTCTCCGAGGAGGAATTGTTGTAGAGTCTTGAGCTCAAAGGGAAAAAGCATGGTGGTGGATGTGGGTGTATGTAAGGAAGGTGAGCTCAGTGAAGTATGATGATGAATAACTCGAGCCTTTCTTCTCCTTCCGTCTTCTCTCCTTGTACTCGCCCCTCAATTGATTTCCGTATGTATTTCTTCATTTGTTGAACTTGCGAAATTTTTTCTTGGATTCATCCAAGTTTCCTCTACTTATGACCACTATATTAGGGAAAAAGAAGAGCTAATGTAAAATATCCTAGGTATACACTAGATATCCTTATCTATCAATGTAGCATAGTTTTTTCAGTAACTTTGATCTTTCTTGTTTCCAAAAGTTTTCTGAGTTCAATTTTCTGCATTTTAACCTGGAGGTCTTATTCTTCTTCCTTCCTAGTGGCTCCCTCTTTCTTTTTTTGGTAAGTAACGCCTCTGGAAACCATCTCTTTACCTTCATGAGGTAGGGGTATGGTCTGCGTACACTCTATCCTCTTCAGACTCTACTTGTAGGATTTCACGGGGTATGTTGTAGTGCTTCCTCCATAGTCTTCATTAATATTTTCCATATAAACTCTCTGTGGACTAGAAGCTAGTATACTATAACATCAATTTTATTATATGATTAAACATTTCTATATCTTAGTGGTACCTTTCCACAAGGGTACTTTTATATTATTATTGTGTTTATGTCAAATATGTTGGACTATGCATTGTTGGACCTTGGTCCTTTGGACAACATTTGTCAAAGACAGTTTTTGGTCCTCACCTACAACATCAATGATTTGGTTAGTAAAATATTGAAGATTTGTGTCTCCATCAAGACTAGAAAAGTGGATCTTTTATTCATTATTTCATAAATAAAATGAAGTTATGGGGACACTTAACTACTTTTGGCTCTAGTTTGAATTAGTGGTCTTTTGATTATTGGCTGTTAATTTTAGTACAATATGTATTACTTTTGTCAACAAGAAAGTATAGTGTTGCTTTGAAAAATATGGCAATTCTTCCAAGGCAGTGGAAGAAATGTCATTGACAATTCCCCTATTCATACTTGGATTTAGTAAAAAGTCGCACCATGTGGTAAGGCATCGGTTTTTGGTACCGGCAAAATATTCATGGGTTAACAAATATGAAAAATTGAGAAAATTGTTTAATTCATCTAAATTGGTGTCTAAATATTCAAAAATCTCTCTAAATATTGTATGTACTGCACTCTCAACTCATGGTTTTATAAAGGTTTAACAAATGAAAAACTGAGAAAATTGTGTAATTTCTGTATATTGAACCTAAATGCCCAAAAATCATTCTAAAAATGGTGAGAATGTATTTATTGTTCCCCCAATTCCCTACAGATGGTTTCATAAAGACTTTGCAAAAAGTTCGTTCGGAAGTCGTATCACCAAAATATTCATTGATCAAAACATACGGAAAAACTGAGAGAATCGTTTAATTTTTGTAAATTGGTCCTTAAATAACCAAAAATTACTCTAAAAATGGTGTCCGTATGTAGAAGCCTTGGGGCATCTTTTTTTTTTTTTTTTAAAGAACTTCATGAGGACCTCAGTAATGAATGGGGGAGCATTGCACATCGTCCCACCATTTTTAAGGAACATTTTTGCATTTACAGGCCAATTTTAAGAATTATGCGATTTTGATGGTTTTTCGTGTGTATTAACTCATGAATTTGAAGCCTTGGGGAGCTAGAATTTTTTTTTGAAAAAATTTATGAGGACCTCCGTAATGAGTTACGGACACATTACGTATAGTTTCACAATTTTTTTAAGGCATATTTTTATATTTACGGGCCAAATTTTAGGAATAACGTGATTTTGGTGGTATTTTGCGTGTATTAGCTCATGGATTTGAAGCCTTGGGGCGCCCAAATTTTTTTTCTGAAAAAACTTTATGGAGACCTCCGTAATGAGTTGGTGAAACATTACGTATAGTTCCACTATTTTAAGACATAGTTTTACATGTACGACCCAACTTTAAAAAATTACTTTGACGGTTTTTTGTGTGTTAGCTCATAGATTTGTAGCCTTGGGGCGCCCAATTTTTTTTTCTGAAATTTTTTTATGAGGACATTTGTAATGATTTGGGGGAATATTACATATAGTCCCACCACTTCTTTAAGGTATATTTTTGCATTTACGGGCCAATTTTTAGAAATTACGTGACTTTGATGGTTTTTCATATGTATTAGCCTATGAATTTGAAGTCGTAGGGCCCTTAAAAAAAATTTCTGCAAAAACTTTATGGGAACCTCCCTAATGAATTGGGAGAGTATTACATATAGTCTTGCCATTTAAGGCAATTTTTGCATTTACACACCAACTTTTAGGAATTACGTGACTTTGACGTTTTTTCGTACACCTATGGATTTGAAGCCTTAGGGCGCCTAGAATTTTTTTTCTGAATTTTTTTTGTGAGGACCTCAGTAATGCGTTAGGGAGCGTTACGTATAGTCGTACCATATTTAAGGCATAATATTGCATTTACGAGCCAACTTTTAAGAATTACACGACTTTAGCAGTTTTTTTTTTTGTGTATTAGCCCATGGATTTGAAGCCTTGGGGTGTCCCAATTTTTTTTTTGAAAAACGTTATGAGGACCTTCGTAATGAGTTGGAGGAGCATTACGTATAGTCCCACCATTTTAAGCATATTTTTGTATTTACAAACTTAATTTTTTGTGTATGTTAGCCCATGAATATTTTAGTGATATGACTTCCAGATTAATTTTTTTCGAAACTTTTATGGAACCCTATGTAGGAGTTTGGGGAGCAGTACCTACAGTCTCACTATTTTTTTATTTTATTTTTATAACTGAGAAATCCGTTTGTGACCCGTCCTTTGGACCAATCACAACCTTCTAAATTCGATGGATAATGGGCTTGCCCCTCTACCCTTCTCTACTTAAATACCGGGCTTCGCTTTTCATGGTGTGGAGCTTGAACCTGTAACCTCAGCCACACAAATCCTCTACATTTTGCCACTTGAGCTAGGCCTTGGGGCACAATCTCACTATTTTAAAAGTGATATTTAGGCATTTAAGAGCCAATTTAAAGGAATTAGGTGATTTTCTTTGTTTTTTCGTGTGTGTTAGCTCATAAATATTCTGAGTATATGGTTTTCAAACGATTTTTTTTTTGCGAAACCTTTATGGAACCCCCCTAGGAGTTAGGGGAACAGTACGTACAATCTCACCATTTTTAGAGTTATATTTGGACATTTTTAGGGGTCAATTAACTGGAGTTGAGCGATTCTCTACTTGTGTGTGTTAGCCCATGAATATTTTGGTGGTATGACTTCCAGATGAATTTTTTGTGAATTTTTTTATGGAATCCTCGGTAGGGAGTTATGGGAGCAGTACATACAGTCTTACCATTTTTAGAGTGATTTTTGAGTATTTTAGAGTCCTATTTACAAGATTTAGTTGTTTCTCTCAGTTGTTTTTCATTTGTGTTAGCCCGTGAATATTTGGTGTTATAGCTTCTGGAAGAACTTTTTGCGAAACCTTTATGAAACCCTTCGTAAGGTGTTAAGGGAGCAATGTGTACAGAACAATCTCACCATTTTAGAGTGATTTTGGGCATTTTAGGGTCTTATATACAAGAATTAGGTGATTTTTGTAGTTTTTCGTGTGTGTTAGTCCATGAGTATTTTGATGTTAAGCTTCCGGATGAATTTTTTGCAAAACCTTTATGAACCCTCCGTAGTGATTTGAGGGAGCAGTACGTACATTCTCACTCTTTTAGAGTGATTTTAGGAATTTAAAAGTCAACTTACAAGAATTAGGCGATTTTCTTAGTTTTTAGTGTGTGTTAGCTTCCGGATGAATTTTTTGCAAAACCTTTATGAACCCTCCGTAGTGATTTGAGGGAGCAGTACGTACATTCTCACTCTTTTAGAGTGATTTTAGGAATTTAAAAGTCAACTTACAAGAATTAGGCGATTTTCTTAGTTTTTAGTGTGTGTTAGCTTCCGGATGAATTTTTTGCAAAACCTTTATGAACCCTCCGTAGTGATTTGAGGGAGCAGTACGTACATTCTCACTCTTTTAGAGTGATTTTAGGAATTTAAAAGTCAACTTACAAGAATTAGGCGATTTTCTTAGTTTTTAGTGTGTGTTAGCTTCCGGATGAATTTTTTGCAAAACCTTTATGAACCCTCCGTAGTGATTTGAGGGAGCAGTACGTACATTCTCACTCTTTTAGAGTGATTTTAGGAATTTAAAAGTCAACTTACAAGAATTAGGCGATTTTCTTAGTTTTTAGTGTGTGTTAGC
>JAJOOR010001286.1:0-66336 GCA_036250505.1 Solanum acaule
TGAAATGATTTCTTGGTAAAGAAAGTTTTTAAATTCCTTATGGTTTTAGTGTCTATGCGATGAATGAATGCTAAGAGGCTTGTATTAGACCTCTTCGAGGTCGAGTACGCCGGTTACGACTAGGGGGTGCTCCCGGGTCGTGACACAAATAGACTCCTAGTCACATATCATGAAACAAAAATACCTAGATACATGTCCCACACTAGGGGTGTACATGACCGGGTTGGTTCGAGTTTTTCAATTATCAAACCAAACCATTCACTACAAAAAAAATACTCAATTTACAGCGGTTAATTTGAGGGAGTTCTTAAAAACTCCAATATTAATACATTTTGTAGCGTTTTTCCTAACTCTCACAATATAAATCTTTTTGTGGTAGTTTTATTAAGGAGGTTAGAGAATTATCATAAGTTAGAATAATTTGTGGGGATTATCGACCCCTAAAAATTTGTTATATATATATATAACAATTAATGTTGAAAGTTAATTTCTTTATATACACACATTCTTCTTCTTCATTTCAATTTGTTTGTAATCTTTGATCTTTTATTTTTTAATCTATTAAGATAAGCTTGAATATTTTTTCTACTTTGTTTATTCAATTTCACTTCAATGTTTTATCTTATATATAGTAGTACTATAATTTGTATTAAGATATCTTATATATTCATATTCATTAATATTTATTTTTTCTTAAATTTTAACTTTAATTGAGATTTTTTAATACTAAAGTCAAATTAATTGATTAGTTACTTATTAATAAACATTAAAAAGAAAAAGCTTGCTATGTGCATAAAAAATAAATAGTAATTATTTTTCCCTCCAAAACATTTAAAATAGACTTAAAATCAAAATTCCCCACTAATTCCCTTAAAATTTTCAAACCAACCAAATAACTAGCCCCTTCCCACCCCTTCCCACGTTACACTACCTCACCCAAATCCCATATCATTTTCCCTCTTAACTTATTACTTTTCTATCACCCTCTCCTCTTTCCCTTTATATCTAATTCCTTTTTTACTTCATTTTCAGGTAATTTTTTTGAGTGAGTGTGAATTTTAATTTTTTGCTAATTAATTTTCTCTTGTAGGTTATGCACAATGAAATAGACGGTAAATAAGTTTTTGCATATAAATATTGATCTTAAGTTTTTAAATGTAAATATTGATCTTCGTAAGGTGAGTTTGATGATCTGCATTAGAATTTTATAGTATTATTTAATTTGTAGATAGTTTGTATTTACAAGTTGTTAAACCTAATGAATTAGTGCCTTTACATATTTCAGGATTTGTTTAAATTCTTACCACATCGTAAAGTTATTTATAGCCAACCTCTAATTGATTTCAGGTAAGCCTCAATTTTATTTTTGTTTAGTTAAATATCACGTAATAGTTTTATTCTTGATTGGATTTGACTAAATGCAAATTAACGGATAACTTTGCATATGAAATTGTGATCAATATAAGCGTAACTTAAAAATATGTATTTTCCTATTCCATACATCTAGCTTTTGTTTTCATAGAAATAATCACGAAATCGTTGTTATTCACAATAGTGTGTATGAGAGACATCAAAATAAATTTCTCTCATCCATAATTTTATAATGTTCTTCAAATCAAAGTTTTATATTAATTTGCTTTTGGAATGAACTAAACTTTGATTTATTTTTTCAAGACTTACAAAAATATATTTGTATCAATATATGTTTATCTAATTACATATAGCTTTTTTAATTGTTTCAGCTTGATGTGGGGATTGAATTTACTTCACCTTGGATAAGAGATTGAGTGACAACAACCTAAATCACCAAACAAATGCTATAGAAATTTTTAATATTTATTTATTGTGAATTTCTTATGATTTAAAATGTAATGTTGAAACTATTATACACAAGTTTGTATTACTTTTATTTCACATGAGTTTGAACTTGTGAAACTTATAAATATAAATTTGTTTAATGAAATTTGATTTGCATTAAGTGTGTTATTTAATAAAATTATTTATTGATATTATTTTGAAGGCTTAATGTAAATCAAATTTCATTTTTATTATTTAAATAATAATAATTTTGTAAGACTTCACAAATCAAATTATGTAAATATTGATCTTATATCACAAAAGTTTTAAATCCACAAAAATAAAAATTTAAAATATTGGGATCATATTGTGAAGGTTTTAAACCAACATAATTTGATACTAGAAAACCACCACATTTATTAGTGATTTTGTGTGTGTGTGGGGGGGGGGGGGGTCGTGGAGGTATACTAAAACCGCTACAAATATGCTCGTGGCAAGAGTAATTGTAGCGTTTTTTAAAATCGCCACAATTTAGTTTGTGGGGTTCCTAAAACGCCACAAATTGACTAAATGACCCCATAGATTGAGCTTTTTTTTGTAGTATATTGGAGCATTTGCAGCTTAATTAAAATATTCGGTCAACAAATACATCTGGCAAATTATTTGCAATATTTTACAAATCTCTTGAACTTCAAGTTCACATTTTTTTTAACGAGGATCTAGATAATTCATTCCGTACATAATTTTCAGCTGCAAATCATATCTCCCCCTAATGTTAGAAAATCTAACATTTACCCCCAACCACACTTGGGGATCCGTCTTTGTGCATGGTGGAGCAATAAAATCATATGTGCACACATCAATTTTTAGATGGAAATTATTTGGTTCCTGACCCTGAACCAATTGTAATGGGAGAACCTTGTTGGCTTGATGCGTATATGTTAAATAAACCCATCTCATCCAAATTTTATTTGTGAGATTTGTTCTCATAATCAATGGTTTAGCTATAATTGGAGGTATACAATTTTCCTAAATCAATCAACATTATCAAAATAATTTTATAGTTTGGAACTGTTCTCTTAATTTAACAATTCGAGCAAACAATCTCACAAAAACCAATTGTAAGTTGTTGCAAATGCACATGTGACCATACCATAGATGCATCTATTAAATCATAATAGTAAGTGGTCTACATTGCAGGTGAACGGGCCCGTATTCACCTTTCTATACTTTTCAAATAATTTCAAGGGATACAATCCCAACCTTGGACTATACAATTATCACTTTGTCATGAGAAAAAGCAACAAAAGAGAATCTTTAAAATTCTTTTATTTCTTCAAACATATAGCCAAGTGAATTCTCAATTTCTTTTGCATCACATTTAAATCGGAATGGCCAATCGATTATGCCAACTGATATTTATTCTAGTAAACTTCTAGTTTACTTTTGCATGTGATTCCTTCATCATGCCCATATTCTTATTCAACAAACAAGAGAAAGACGGGTAACCTTTTATGTAAATATTCATAACCCGTTTTGATTGTAGTAATCTGAAGATATTTAATTTTTCAATAATTTACATCTCAATATAATTTATTTTTTTCAATTTCTCCAAAACTTAAAATGTTTCTTTTGAGACTTACTACAACCCCAACATTATGAACTATTTCATTTTTTTGGATAGTAACAAATTAGTCCTTCCGAAACTCTTAATTAATTTTGTGTACTGCCACAAGTTTCACAACACCATTCTTATGGTGACCATCTCCTTCAAGGAGAAAATTATTATTAGTGTCATGGTTAAAATTATTACATGCAAGACTTAATTCTTGACAACCAATGACAAATTTGTGTTGCTACACAATAACATTTATTTTGGTCATGACCACAACCTTTATAGAAAAGAATTATTTCTTTCCTTTGTCCTCCAATAGTTCATAATAAAACATACCACAATATTTGTGTAGTACTCAAAGTATATGACCAAAATGACCAATTATGTCAAAATATTTTTTTTCAATATCTCAAACCTCTCGTATAGGTGAGATGTAGCATCTATCCAACCATACATAAACATGTCCTTATTCATACGAACACAAGTCACATTCTCTTCAAGAAATGACCATAATCATTTGTACATGCTCCATAAGGTTTTATTAGTCATACTTTGACATTATCAAATTTATTTGACCCACCTCAACATCACTTCAAAAGTACAAATGTACTTCCACTTTGTATTTCTTTATTTTGTTGAAGGATTTACAGAACTTTCAAATTGGGTTGCATCAACCCAATGTGCCCAATAACCTTTCATACTATTTTGATTGCCAATAATTACCTTCACATTTGAAGGACCATCTTAAGAACTCATAATGTCTTCCTTTTAATTACCACAATTGACCATTAATATTTTACCACTCTCATATTCATACATTTACCACTTGTCATTTTCAGACATATTATGTCCTGCTACCACATTCACATAAGAAAATGGAGCACATCAATTGGACAAATTTCATGACTTTGATCAAGAGCATATCAATTTGCTCATTCATTATTACATCGTCATTAAATAACGTTGGGACTTGAACCCAACGTTTTATCCATAAGAAGGCATTTTAGGTCATTATTTGTTGGGACCCAACCCAAAATTTTATTATCATGATGCCCCAGGATTCTCACCCGATATATTACCCTCTTGGTGCGATAGAACTTGAATCCTTCATCTTACCCTCAATTAAAGACATAATAAGCCAATTATAATAGGACTCACCATTGCGCCTTAAAAAAACATTGTCACTTTGTGATTAACATGCACAAATAAATATAAAGCAAAAGAAACACAATAAAAAATTTCTCAACAAAGTATGGACTAATATCTTAAACTTTTCAAAACAGAGAGTAACATATAGCATTATATTATATTATGTTTAGTACACAATAATTAAGTTAGTGAATTACCGTTATAAATCAAAGAATTAATTGCACGCTAAGAAAATAATAATGTCAATTACACTAAATAAAACTGCTCACTATCACCACCCCCTTTTTCAATTTCCATGTGAACCCAAAATATTTCACACACAAAACAAAATAAATTAAAAGTGTATGTAATAACCAAAACAGTGAGCATAATCATCAATAAAATATAAAATAAGTTTCACATACAAAAGAAAGTATTAATAATATTAATCATTCACCTTGTTCACAACTAAAATATAAAATAGATTCTACAATAATTTATCTTTTCCCGAGAGAAAAATAAACACAATTATTTTACCTTCTTTTATTTACTTTGCTTCAATCCTGCAATGGTAGAACATTCATGTTGATAAAGTGTTGTAAAATTAGAGCAAAATAAGACAAGAAATATAGAAGATGAAAACAATAGAAATATTGAGACAAGATATGAGAGTATTTCTTATTCTTCAAAGTATTCAAGACCATACAATATGAACCCTAATGCCTCTATTTATAGTGTAACATAGAGGCATACAAAAGTTAGTCTTAAACATGACATTAACATGAATATAATGGAGGAGGTTATGGAGGTGAAAGGTTACAAGAATAATGGTCATAAAGGTGGAGGTATCTTCATAATGGAGGGAAGTAATGGAGATAATTAGTCATAGTAACTTCTTAGTGTAGTGAACATCCATATCCTAATATTTTATAACAAAAAAATAAAAAAAATAAAAAAAATATATATAGAAGACCCATGTAAGGATGACCATGGCTATGAAGAGTTGTACAATGAGCAATACAAATTATACTATGTATTTGGCCTTATCTTATTCCCTCACCAATTGCCTCTAAATATGTCTAATACATGTGAACCCATTTTTTTTATATATAATTTCAATCTTATTATCCATTATAAATATAAAATTCTTAAAAATTATCAACTTCATTCATATTTTGTGCACCTTATTTGTTATTCAATCCACACTATATTTTTTATTTGTCGTTGTAATGAACCATTTGGTCGTTTTGAGTACTAGAGATTTTTATTTCATAAAAGACTCTTCCGATAGATTCAAAATGGGTATTTTGGAGTATTGTAACTACAATTATAAAATTAGTGGAATAGTTTTAATAATTAATTAAGTTGGTGGTTAAAGAAGATAACATTAAAATTAATGGTGGGTCACTTTTACCACTTTTATAATTAGTCTTTAAATAATTAGGGTAGTAAATAATCTGCAGAACAAAAGAAAAGAGGGGAAGAGGAAAACAAAGAGAAAGCGGAGACATCAAAGATCAATTTTGTTGGTACGCTTCTTTATAATTTATTAACTACCTAATTTTTAACTGAATATAGTACTTACGTAATATTAAATAGATAACATTGATAATTGTATAGAGTTGGTGGATTGGCGTCAGTGGGTATATATGTTGAATGGTAAAAAAATTGTTGGCAGGAAAGTGATAAATAGGAAAGGTTGGGTGAAAAATCCTTGGCATGCATTAATTTTGAATTAGTAGTCTTATATATTCAATTCGAATTTCCTTCAATATAGTGAACTTATTGGACGAAGTGTGAAATAGTTTTGACGGCTACTAAGATGGCATTAATAATCAATCATTAGGTGATGATGGATAGATAGGTTAGTTAATGCATATTATTGTTCGTCCTTTTTTAAGGTGGTAATTTCAACAACTCCTTTAAACTTCGATTTTGAGTTGGAATGGAAATTTCCGTGTAACATTATAAATTTGATTCAAGTTTAGACATAGTGAGAAAGGTAATTAATTATTAGGTGTATTGTATTATATAATATCATTAGGTTGATGACAATTCGAGGAATTAAGATTTACCCTTAGGCTTGAACTTTAGAAAAATTGATTATAGAATTGGGTGAATTTTTAGGTCTAGACATATAGTAACATGGGTGTGAATAGACTCATTAACTTACAAATTATGCATACATGATAGATTGAAAACGTTCGGAGGCGTTGAGAAAAGGAAAGGCATTGGAGAAGTATCTTGCCAGACTTCAGTTCTTTGGTGAAGGTAGGTTATGGTTTATTCTATGTGATAAATAGACTCTTAATAGTGATTGATAGTCCTTGAGTGATATTGTGAATTTCTATGTGTACTTGGTTGTGTGGTTTGGATAATATATGTGTTGTTTGTGATTGCTCTGAAATCCTCAGACCATGAAATTTATAATCTTGAACCTTTTCTATCGAAGTGATGCCTTGAATAAAAAAGGCTTGATAAAATATAATTAATGAAGTGAAAAGTGGTGATAATAAATGATAAATTAATGATATATTTGGATCGGGTGCCATGAGCCGGTACGATATTATTGGATCGGTCGTCACGTTCCTACACGACATATTGAATCGAGTGCCACAAGACGACACGATGTTATTGGATCATATGTCACGTTCCGGCACGATTACACTAAAGGAAAACATATATAAATAATGTAATGTACTCAATCTCAAAGAACTCAATTCCCAAATAGCTTGGTTTGGAGGCATGAGTCCCCGTGTGTGATCTTGATATTGTTGACTGATTACGTACTTACTTTAGTGTTGTTTTCACTTGTTCATGTTAGTTGTTGGTTTCCACCAGCTAAGTGTCATAGTTGAATTTATACTATTACTCATTGCCTATTAGTTTATATTTTGAGTTGGCCGATGATATCTACTCAGTACAAGGTGCCATGTACTGACCCCGACTTGTGTTTTCTTCGTTTTCTTTTGTGGAGTGCAGCAACCGTACCATCGACTTCAAGTCGTCCTCAGCTCTAGCTAGTCTCCAGCACATCAGATTTTAGGGTGAGCTATTTCTTCTAGCTCGTGTTGGATTCTCTCATTCATGTCATGATGTCCTTAAATATCGGACATAACTATTATACTTACTTATTTTGTTGTCTTTAATACTCTTAGACTTGATATTTTGAGAATATATATCCTTGAAGTGATGACTTTCAGGTTTTGAGAATAATATGTAATAGACTCTAGAGGTTTCTTTTATTGGTTATTTTAAAAAGTTTTGAGCTTTCGCATTATGATTGATTTCCGTAAGTTGAACAATTGATATAAGTTGGGGTCGAATTCGTTGGTTCACTCACCTAAGAGGTTAACTGTGGGTGCCACTCATGACTCGTTTTTGGTCGTGACAAACTTGGTATCAGAGTTTTAGGTTCGGTGATCTCATCACACAAGGACAAGTCTAGTAGAGTCTTGTGGAACAGGACGGGGATGCATTTACTTTTCTTTGAGAGGCTATAGGACTTTAGGAAAACTCATTTCTTTCTTTCTTTCTTTCATGCTATTACTTGAATTCAATTGGTATCTAGGTGATACAAATTGGTATCTGACCTTCTTCACTCTATATTGTAGATGGTCAGAACTAAAGCAACAGTTGTGGCAACACCAACACCAGTAAGACAGGGTGCGCCTGAGCCAACCATTGGGGATGAACCCCGAGGGGTGCAGTGGCGAGAGGTCGTGGTAGAGGTCGCAGGATAAGGCCCAATAGAGGCAGAGGACAAGCAACTGCTCCAACTAGAGATAGAGTAGTGACCCTCCCCCCCACCAGATGACAAGGTAGCGAGAGGAGGTAATGAGGGGCAGGATGAGTAGATTCATGAGAAGGAAGCACCACCCCAACCTACTTCACATATGATCAATCAAGTTCTCACCTATCTCAGTGGGTATCTGATCAGGGCCAGGCGCCCCCACCGTTTTCTGCACCAGCATCTCAGGTTCAGAGAGTACAACATGCGACTGTTGTGGCTCCCCACATAATTCATCCTTGGAAACATGCACGTTTCCCCGATTGACTACAGGGCCTATAATGACTAGTGACCAACATGATCTCTTTATTAAGTTCTTAAAGTCGAAACCTCTAGTCTTCAAGGGTACTGAATCTGAATATGCTTATGATTTCCTTATTGATTGTCATGAGCTGCTTCATAAAATAGACATAGTGGAGTGATTCAGTGTTAAGTTTGTGACATACCAATTAAAGAGGGATGCCAAAATGTGGTGGCGGTCTTATGTTGAGTGTTGACCAGCAAAGGCACCACCTATGACTTGGGCAGCATTTTCTAGCTTCTTCATGAAGAAGTATATACCCCGGACTTTGAGGGACAAAATGAGAAATGAGTTCCGGAACCTAGAGCAAGGAAAGGTGTATGTTGCAGCTTATGAGGCAAAAAACCATGCATTATCCCGGTATGCCACTCAGCTTTGCTTCAGTCCGCAAGAGCGGATTCACCGATTTTTGAAGAGATTGAGGTCAGATTTGCAGATTCCAGCTTTACAGGTAGTTGCTTCTGTAAAATATTTTCAGGAAGTAGTTGATTTTGTGATAGAGGTAGAGGGGGTAAAGCCAGATGACTTCACCAAAGTGCCAACGTTTAAGAAGTTCCGTAAGGGAGGTGAGTTTAGTGGTTCTTACTCCAGAGGGCAGAGTTCATAGGGTTATCCACCCCATCCTATTTAGTATTCATTGCAGGTTTTGGCTGAGGGCCCGACACAGACCAGCAAGCCTTTTTCTGAGTTTAGGGGTTATCTTTAGTCTTCTTCGTCTTCATAGAGACCTACACTTGACTCCAGGATGTGATATGGATATGGGGAGGCCGAACATATCAGGAAATATTATCCAAAGTAGCGTCAGGATTGGTACGATCAGAGTTACAGATCCCCAGCAGTTAGAGGTAACAATGGTCATGGTAGAGGCCGTCATTCTATAGAATGTGGTGGCCAAGGTAATGGTGGTCACCATTTCAACCGGGGTGGCGGGCAGGTTGGAACTACTGGAGCGCAGCCCAACAAGGGCAATGGACAGACATGTGATAGAGCCTATTGGTATGCTTTCCTTGGGAGGCCAGAGGCAGAGGCATCCGATGTTGTTATAACATGTACTCTTCTTGTCTGTGATCGTATGGCTTCTGTATTGTTTGATCCTGGATCCATGTTTTCTTATGTATCTTCCTTATTAGCTAATGGACTTTATTTGCATTGTGACTTGCTTAATATGCTTATTTGTGTCTCTACTCTTGTTGGTGAGTCTGTGTTAGTTGAGAAGGTGTATAGGTGTTACCTTGTGACTTTTGTGGGGAGGAAAACTTATGTAGATTTGATTATTTTGAAGATTGTTGA
The DNA here is from genome assembly GCA_036250505.1 of Solanum acaule. Taxonomy (NCBI): domain Eukaryota; kingdom Viridiplantae; phylum Streptophyta; class Magnoliopsida; order Solanales; family Solanaceae; genus Solanum; species Solanum acaule. The sequence continues at coordinate 9,922 of JAJOOR010001286.1, forward strand.
TTTTGATGTGATTTTGGGTATGACTTGGCTTTCTCCAAATTTTGCTATCTTAGATTATAATGCTAAGACTATGACCTTGGCCAAGCCTGGGATAGATCCTCTAGTGTGGGAGGGTGACTATATTCCTGCCCTAGTTCGTATTATCTCTTTTCTTTGTGCTAAGAGATTGGTGAGTAAGGGTTGTTCAGCTTTCTTGGCACATCTAAAGGATGATACTTCCAAAGTGCCTTCGATCGAGTTTGTTTCAATAGTCTGTGAGTTTGTGGATGTCTTTTCTGCAGACCTGTCTGGTATGCCACCCAATAGGGATATTGATTTTTGTATTGACCTAGAGCTGGGGACTTGCCCCATTTCCATCCCACCTTACAGAATGGCCCCAACTGAGTTAAGGGAGTTGAAGGACAAACTTCAATAGTTGTTAGGTAAAGGTTTTATTAGACCGAGTGCCTCTCCTTGGGGTGCTCCAGTTTTATTTGTGAAGAAGAAGGATAGTAGTTTTTGAATGTGCATAGACTAGAGGCAGCTGAATAAGGTGACTATTAAGAACAAGTACCCCATTCCTCGCATTAATGACTTGTTTGATCAGTTACAGGGTGTTTGTGTCTTCTCAAAAATTTATTTGACGTATGGTTATCATCAACTAAAAATACGAGCAATGGATGTGCCAAAGACTACTTTTTGAACAAGGTATGGACATTATGAGTTCTTAGTAATGTCATTTTGGCTTACGAATGCCCCTATTGCTTTCATGAGCCTGATGAATGGATTTTTTAAGCCATATTTGGATCTCTTTGTTATTGTATTTATTGATGATATATTGACCTACTCCAAGAGCAAGAAAGAACATAAAGAGCATTTGAGAATTGTATTGGGGTTGTTAAGGAAGAAAAGGATTTGTGCTAAATTCTCCAAGTGTGATTTTTGGCTTGATTCAATGTCCTTCTTGGGGCACGTGGTTTCTAAGGATAGAGTGATGGTGGATGTCACGACCCGAGTCTACACCTTGGACGTGGTCGGCACTCAAGAACCATTGTTGGTCCCCAAGCGAACCCTCATTCTGGATGACTACAAGCGGAAGACTAACTTAAGCATGCAAAAGCTTAAAACTGAAATAAAATTCAATAAACTCAACTTTGTAAAACATTAACTCAAATGAATAACTTAGAATAAAATTAATATATTCAACTCGCCATTAAATAGGCAACTTAAGTCTTTAAATCATTTAATAAAATAAATGATACAGACTTCTCAACTATATTGACTATCTATGAAGCCTCTAACTGATAAAGATGGAAGTCGGGACAAGACCCACGACATCCTCACTAAACTGAAAAGTAAATGAAATCCTCCGGATACAAGAAGGCTCACCATAGCTAACTCAAACTCCCGAATGTATAAACGAATCTCCTGTTGATGATCCTGAATAACTGTGTCTGCATCATGAAAAGATGCAGGCCAAATGGCTCAGTACTTGAAATGTACGAGCATGTAAGGGGAATTCTAAAACATAAACATAAGTTTGAACTTGATAAAAATGGAAACATACTTACCTCCTTTCAAACTTACTCAACTCAAGGAATACTCAAGGATACTCAAAACTACTCAACTTACTCAACTCAGAAGTACTCAAGGATAAGATACTCAACTCAAAGATTAGATACTCAACTCAAAGATATGATACTCGACTCTGGGTACTCAACTCAATATAAAGCAACAATACACATGCAATATATGAAAAGCTTTATAAAACAGTAAAAACAACTTAGTTCGTTAAAGAAAATGCAATAACATCTCAACTTTACTTATATAATAAAGTAATATAGTTTCTGTGAGAGTTTCTCTAACCGACAACCACCACTATGAGCCTAAGTGGTGATATAACGTCTTGCCCACGCTGCTAGAACTGTCCTATACTTTACCGTCATATAGAACGCTTAACTTAGTGGATCCACTATCTTAACTTATGTGATCATATAAAAAGCATGACCCATTAATACTCATGATGGCTACATGGTTTATGGAGACTTGAGTTATCTGAACTCGCATCCCCATATCGGTGTTCAATACTACTCCCAAAATATACTTAGCTCATATGTTTGTAAAAATAAAACTCTTTCTTTGGTTTGAGATAATTACTCAAAACTTATCTTAAAAGCTCTCTTGGAAATCATAGTTTCCTCTTTACTGAAAAACTAGCTCAAAGGCTCTTTTGAAATTTCAGTTTCCTTTATTATTTAAATGTGAAAACATTTACTCTTTGGGAATATATAGTCCCAATATACTCTTTTGAAGAAATGTACTCAACTTTTTACTCTTTACTCTTTGCTTAACTCAAAACTTAAGTCTTAAAACAAAGTTAAAACGTTTGTAAAAGACTTCTTAAAATATGGTTCATGCCGAATTATGGACGTGAACGACTCAATGCAAGGTTTTCAATAACCATAGATAGAACTCAATACTTGGAACTCAAGAACTTCAATAAAACTACTCACTTCAAGAATGCTCAACTCATAGGGTTCATGCGGAATATATGAGCATGAACTACTCAACTCAATGACTCAAAGATGCTTCTCATCTCAAGACTACTCAACTTATAGGGTTCATGCGGAAATTATGGGCGTGAACGACTTGACTCAAGGGTCAAAATATCAATAAGGAACTCAGGTATACGACTCTTTTCATTCTCTGAATTACTTTCTCAAAACTTAGTTCAAATCGATAGTTGATCTCAAGGATTCACAATTGAACTCAAAGGCTTTCTTGAACTCTACTCTTAACTCTCTCTTGAATGTGAATTATGAATTCAAGAGTTATGGTTCATGATATGAAGGATCTTGTAATGATAAAGTGGACTCATGAATACATTCTTCTCACTCGTACTCACTTGCTCGAGTCTTGTAACAAGTTATTAGAATTTGTAGAAGACTCATCAAAAGGACTAAAAGGGACTTTCTCAAAATGTTCGAAATAACTCTCAAGACCTAACTTTTAACTCTACCTTAAATTTGAATTATGGATTCAAGGTTGTGATTTGTGATAGGAAAGGTCTCATGATGTTTAGGAATGATTGTTGATAGTTAAACATGAGAAAAGTCACGAAATCATCGTCTTAGAACAAGTTAGCGACGCAGAGATGGTTTAAAATGATACTCGCAAAATTAAATTTTGAGACAAAGGAGTCCTCGTCCTAACCGCGATGCGGAGCAACTTTTAGCTCACTGGGGGAGCAAGTCCGCAACACGGACTTGCGTGCCAGATTGCACTCAACTTTCTCCTTCTTCGCTTCCCAGCCCCAATTCGCCTAAATTCAATTCTTTTTCTCAATCTCCCTTTAGATTTAGATACTCAGCACATGTACACTAGAATCTAACTCTAACCACTCTATAAATCGACATATTAACCTCAAGAACTTCTCAATCTCAACCTAATTCAAGAATGAAAGCAAATTCATGAATACATAACAAGAACATCAAATCTTCAACTTTTAGAATGAATTTAAAGCTGAAATTAACACGATTGGCATGTGGGTAAACAAACCCAACACTATGGAAGCTTACATACCTGAAAGAATTATCCTCTTGAAGCAACTTGATGGAAAACCTTTGAAGAAGAACCCTAGCCTTAGTTTTTTTCTTGAATTTTTTAGCGTAGAATCTTTGGAATGTATGAGCAGGTTTAGATTTAAGAAAACTGATTTTCTATACGCTTAGGGTAATTTAGATGACCTCCTAAGGATTTTTTAGGACTAAAATACCCTTAAAGAAATAAATAAAACGAGCTGGAAGTCGGAATTATTTTTCACCAGGCAGTGAGGTCCGTATTGTCTCCGTGTCGCGGAGCCATCGCGGAGCTGCTGCCAGGTTTGCGCGTCGTTAGTATATCAATCATAACTTTTTACTTAGAGCTCAGAATTTAGCAAACTCGGTGGCGTTGGAAAGAGCACTCGAAGGGCTTTAATTGTATATCTTGTAGCTCACCTAACTCATCATGTACTACGAGATATGGTCGTTTGAAGTCGACCCAATACTTAAGAAAAACTTAGGAATGACTTGAATGAACTCTCTTCAGTTCTTCTTGGAACTGAAGGTGCTACATCTAGTGACCTTAATACTCAAGAAATTTTAAATTCCTTGCAAAAATCTCACTCACTACGAAGAACGGTTTGAGTCTTAGCTCAAAAAAATTCTAGGGTGTTGCAATGGATCCCACTAAGATCGAAGCAGTGAAGAGTTAGTAAGGCCTACTAATGTTTCAGAGGTAAGGAGCTTTGTTGGTTTAGCTAGCTACTATCGTCAGTTCGTTAAGGGATTTTCTTCCATTGCTTCAAAACTGACCAACTTGATCAAGTAGAATGTTCCCTTTGTATGGTCGGATGAGTGTGAAGAGAGTTTTTTGAAACCCAAGACCTAGTTGGCTACTGCACCGATTCTTGCCTTGCCTGTGGAAGGTAAAAATTTCATTGTTTATGTGATGAATCTTATTCTGGTTTGGATGTAGTGCTAATGCAGGAGAGAAATGTAATGGCCTATCCTTCAAGGCAATTGAAAGTGCATGAACGTAACTATCCGACCCATTATTTGGAGTTGGCTGGAGTTGTATTTGCATTGAAGCAGTGGAGGCATTATCTATATGGGGTCAAGTGTGAAGTGTATACAGATCATCGCAGTTTACAATATGTGTTAACTTAGAAGGATTTAAATTTGAGGCAGAGGAGATGGATGGAGTTATTGAAAAACTATGACATAACTATTCTATATCACCCGGGAAAAGTTAATATTGTGGTTGATGCCCTAGGTAGAAAAGTAAGGAGCATAGGGAGTTTAGCCACTTGCAGGTTTCTAGTCGCCCATTAGCTAGAAAGGTTCAAATTCTGGCTAATGGCCTAATGAGGCTGGAAGTAATTGAGAAAGTAGGATTCTTGGCCTATGTGGAGGCAAGATCTTCTTTTCTTGACAAGATTAAAGAAAATCAGTTTAATGATGAGAAGCTGAGCCCAATTCGAGATATGATATTGCAAGGAGAGGCTAAAGAGGTTGTGAATGATGAGGAAGGCGTCTTGAGAATAAAGGGGAGGGTATGTGTGCCCCGTGTTGATGATTTGACTCATATTATTCTTGTAGAGGCTTATAGTTCGAGGTATTCTATACATCCTGGTGCAACCAAGATGTATCGTGTTCTAAGACAACATTATTGGTGGAGAAGAATGAAGCGTGACATTGTTGATTTTGTTGCCCAATGTCCAAATTGTTAGCAGGTAAAGTATGAACATCAGAGGCCTAGAGGGACACTTCAGAGAATGCTCATTCCTAAATGGAAGTGGGAAAGAATTGCAATGGATTTTGTGGTTAGTCTTCCAAAGACATTGGGTAAGTTTGATTCTATTTGGTAATTGTTGACTAGTTAACTAAGTCTGGTCACTTCATTTCGATCAAGATGACTTACAATGCAGAGAAGTTAGCCAAACTCTATATCTGCTAGATTGTTCGATTGCATGGAGTTTCGATCTCCATCATATCAAATAGAGGTAGGCAATTTACTTCTAACTTTTGGAGGACCTTGCAGGCTGAGTTAGGTACTAGATTGGATCTTAGTACCGCATTTCACCCTCAGACTGATGGGCAGTCTAAGAGAACAATTCAAGTGCTGGAGGATATGCTTCGTGCGTGCGTGATAGATTTTCGTGGTCATTGGGATCAGTTCTTACCCTTAGCGGAGTTGTCGCACAACAATAGCTATCAGTCGAGTATTGATATGGCCCCATTTGAGGCATTGTATGGGATGAGATGTAGGTCTCCCATTGGTTTGTTTGATGCATTTGAGGTGAGACCTTGGGGTACCGATCTTTTGAGGGAATCGTTAGAGAAAGTGAAATTCATTCAGGAGAAGCTTCTAGAAGCCTAGAGCATGCATAAGGAGTATGCAGATCCGAAGGTCAGAGACTAGGAGTTTATGGAAGGTGAGCAATTCTTACTAAAGGTTTCACCCATGAAGGATGTGATGTGGTTTGGTAAGCGAGGTAAGCTTAGTCCGAGGTATATTGGGTCATTTGAAGTTCTTAAGTGTGTGGGGGCAGGTTGCCTATCAATTGTCCTTGCCTCCAGGGTTGTCAGGAGTGCATCCGGTATGTTATGTGTCCATGCTGAAAAATATCATGGTGATGGAAACTACATTATCCGTTGGGATTCGGTCCTTCTTGATGAGAATTTGTCTTATGAGGAGGAGCCTATAGCTATTCTTGATAGGGAGGTCCACAAGTTGAGATCAAAGGAGATTGCATCTATCAAGGTTCAATGGAAGAATCGGTTTGTTGAAGAGTCCACTTGGGAGAGTGAAGTTGATATGCATGAAAGATATCCACACTTTTTTATCGATTCAAGTACCCTTTCTTACCCTCTCCTTCTTTTGATCTTTCAAGGAAGAACGAATTTTGGTATATAATGTAATGACCCATTTGGTCATTTTGAGTACTAGAGCTTTTTATTTCATAAAAAGACTATTCCAATAGATTCAAAATGGGTATTTTGGACTATTGTAACTACCATTAGGAAATTAGTGGGGTATTTTTAATAATTAATTTAGTTGGTGGTTAAAGAAGAAAACAGTAAAATTGTAGTGGGTCACTTTTACCACTTTTATAATTAGTCTTTAAATAATTAGGGCAGTAACTAATTTGTAGAAGAAAAGAAAAGAGGGGAAGAGGAAAGCAAAGAGAAAGCGGCGACATCAAAGATCAATTTTGCTGGTACGCTTCTTTATAATTTATTAACTACCTAATTTTGAATTTAATATAGTACTTATGTAATATTAAATAGATGATATTGATAATTGTATATAGTTGGTGGATTGGCGTCAGTGGGTATATATATTGAATGGTGGAAAAAATATTGTTGGCAGGAAAGTGATAAATAGGAAAGGTTGGGTGCAAAATCTTTGGCATGCATTAATTTTCAATTAGTGCTCTTATATATTTAATTCAAATTTCCTTCAATATAGTGAACTTATTGGCAGAAGTGTGAAATAGTTTTGACGGCTACTAAGATGGCATTAATAATCAATCATTAGGTGATGATTGGTAGATCCAGCATCATCAATTAATATATAGGTTAGTTAATGCATATAATTGTTCTTCCTTTTCAAGATTGTAATTTCAACAACTCCTTTAAACTTCGATTCTGCGTTGGAATGGAAATTTCCGTGTAACATTATAAATTTGATTCAAGTTTAGAACATTAGATTGATGACAATCGGAGGAATTAAGATTTACCCTTAGGTTTGAACTTTAGGAAAATTGATTATAGAATTGGGTGAATTTTTGGGTCTAGGCTAGACGTATAGTAACATGGGTCTCTATAGACTCGTTAACTTAAAAACTATGCATACTTGATAGATTGAAAACGTTCAGAGGCATTCAGAAAAGGAAAGGCATTGGAGAAGTAGCTTGCCTTACTTCAGTACTTCGGTGGAGGTAGGTTATGGTTTATTTTATGTGATAGATAGACTCTTAATAGTGATTGATAGTCCTTGAGTGAAATTGTGAATTTCTCTATGTACTTGGTTGTGTGGTTTAGATAATCTATGTGTTGTTTGTGATTGGTTTGAAATTCTGAGACCGTGAAATTTATAATCATGAACCTTCTCTATCGAAGCAGTGTCTTGAATAAAGAAGGCTTGATGAAAATATTATTAATGAAGTGAAAAGTGGTGATAATAAATGATAAAATAAACGATATATTTGAATCGGGTGCCACGAGCCGGCATGATCTTATTGGATCGGGTGTCACGTTTCGACACGACATATTAGATCGGGTTTCAGGAGCAGGCACGATGTTATTGGATCGGGTGTGACGTTCCGGCACAGTAACATTAAAGGAAAACATATATAAACAACGTAATGTACTCAATCTCAAAGAACTCAATTCCCAAATAGCTTGGTTTGGAGGCATGAGTCCTCGTGTGTGATCTTGCTATTGTTGATTGATTATGTACTTACTTTAGTATTGTTATCACTTGTTCATGTCGGTTTTTGGTTGCCACCTGCTAAGTGCCATAGTTGAATTTATACTATTAATCATTGCCTATTAGTTTCTATTTTGAGTTGGACTATGATATCTACTCAGTACAAGTTGTCATGTACTGACCCCTACTTGTGTTTTCTTCGTTTTCTGTTGTGGAGTGGATCAAGTGTACTATCGACTTCAACTCTCCCTCACCTCTAGTCAATCTCAAGCACATCAGATTTCAGGGTGAGCTATTCCTTCTAGCTCGTGCTAGATTCTCTCAGGCATGGCATGATGTCCTTAAATTTCGGACATAGACTATTCTACTTACTTATTTTGGTGTCTTTAATACTCTTAGACTTGATATTTTGAGAATAAATGTCCTTGATGTGATGACTTTCAGGTTTTGGGAATAATATGTAATAGACTCTAGAGGTTTCTTTTATTGGTTATTTTATTATGTTTTGAGCTTCCGCATTATGGTTGATTTCTGTAAGTTGAACAATTGATACAAGTTGGGGTCGAATTCGTTGGTTCGCTCACCGGAGGTTAAGTGTGGGTGCCACTGATGACTCGTTTTAGGTCGTTATAGTCGTATATTCAATCCTCACAATTTAAAATCAAGTTAGCTTTTTCAATACAATTTTAAAAATGTTTTTAATTATAGAAATCTTTTTTTGGTAATTTTAGAACTCAAATGTTCAATTTTATTTTTTTAAACAGTAAAGCACAATTTTTATTATTCCCATCATTTTTAAATACTTATCAAAATTTTCTTTTTGAAAATCAAATGATGCAAACTTTGACAAAATTACCAACTAATTCTCAACACTAATAACCTCTTGTCTCAAATAACTAGATAAGATGGAGATATAATTTCTTTTTAAACAAATTATCTCTTTTCTGAAATATTAATAAATTTCATAAACATACTACCATACTGACAAATATAAGTTTTACAAGCTTTGTGTTCAACCAAATATAATAATATAATATTTTTCTTTTTTTGAGAAAACAATTTTTATTTCAAAATTATTTTACATTTAACTATAATTCATGAAAAAAGTTTATCACACAAATTATCAATTGAATCTACACAAAAAAACACTTATGAACATAACTTATAATTTGAAATTATATGTAATATCTTTCACTAGAGACATAAATGACACAAATATTTTTTAGTCTGAATCATTTCACCATGATAAAAAAAAAAATTATCATGCTAACAAAGTAAAAATATTATGCCAAAAGAAATATTTTCATCTTAAAGATAGATAAATGTAATTTATCCGATATTTTGTTATTTTGTTACTAACCAAAAAATTGAACAGCTTGTGGTTGTGCGAGTTAGATATAGTATTTTAATATTATTTAATAAAATGAATTTATGATTTGACTTTATATATTAATAGCCTATTGAACTTGTCAGTAAATTTGATTTCGAAATTCAAACTACGACTTATTCTGATGGAGCACCTAAACACATGATATAGTATTCCTATCAGAAATTTTTGGTTTAGATTTTGAAAAAATAACAACATTGTGTGTGTGGTTATAAACTCCTAATAGATAGCTATGTTAACCACATAAAACATGTCATCTCATTTAATTATCTACATCCACCCCAATTGAAACATGTTTGAAGTTTATCACTTTCTGATATGAGTCAAATGCGTATAACTAAAGGAGATGTCATAGTTTATATCCAATATATGTTTTTTATTTAGTTCAATATTTATGTATGTCGTAATGTTAAAATGAATATTATATTACACACACTTTTAATGTTAGTTGTGATAACTTATATAAGTTATAAGTTATTTTTTAATTTAATAGAAATAAGAAAAATATTTTTAATGTGTGCCATTTTTACCCTTTATTACCTTAAAAGCATGAACTCCTAACTTGAATGTTAAATTACTATAATATCCCTAACTTAGGTTGTGACTTTTCGACGAGTTGTGACTTTTCCGATAAGTTGCGACTCTTTTCAAAGAGTTGTGATTTTTCGATGAGTTGTGACTTTTCCAAAGAGTTGTGACTTTTACAATAAGTTGTGACTTTTTCAAAGGGTTGTGACTTCTCAGAAAGGTCATGACTTTTCAGATAAGACACAAAAGACACTTGTTCATACTACCCTTTTTTGACTATAAATAGAGGGGCTTCCTCTCATTTTTCAACCACAATATTTTTTAATCTTCTACTCTTCTTCTTCTTGCATTATAAAAAATTTCGTGTGTTTTATTGTCTTTGAGTGAGTTCGAAGTTAAGCGGAATATGAGGTACCACTATTCTAATGAAGTTAATCGTTTATCCTAAGAGGGTATATGTCATAACCTCGAGTACTTGAGGAAAATAATTTTGATGATGTAATAAAAAAATTTAATATATACATTAGTATGTAATTTACCAATATATGAAGTTAACATGATATAGTCTAAATTCATTTATTTTTGTTAATAATTTCTCTTGTGATGTAGAAATATGCTTCTAAATATCTTTTTCCCAAAATTATTAAACTTCTTAAGAATTAGAGAATTGTCACGATTTGTTTTTGTGATGCTCAAGACAAAAGAATGACTTTATTTATCAATGCGACTTATGTGATTTAGATTGTTAGGAAGTTTGCTTCAAAATAGTTATTACTATATAAACATTGCTCTTTTGTTTTACATTATTGCATTTAACTAATAAAATTTTCATTGACCATCTTCACAGGTTCGCGTGAATAAGAGTTATATATGACGATTCACATTGAACATTCACAAAAGAATCTGCAATATTATTTTGTGCAAAAGTTATTATTCACTTTGTTTTTATTTACAGACAATTTCACTTTAAATTTTTTAATTCATTTATAATGAAATAATTTATAACTATCACAAATGTGTGAGACTTATTTTAGAATATAAATTTAAAAAGCCTTCCTTTTCTTTTCCAAACTTTTGAATCTAGTTAATACTGTCACATAAATTAAAATGAATTTATTATTAAAATTTATGTTTTACATTTCTCATTCATTAGATCAATAATTTACATTTCTCTTTAATAATAGTTTAATAATTTACATTTCTCATTAATTAAGAAGTTGAGATAAACAGTAGCAAAACAAAGATATAGAAATGAAGGACAAAGAAGGAAGTGAAGAATGACTTTCAGCATCTTTAAAAGGTATAAAAATGTGGCTTTATTTAGAGAAAAGTACAAAACAACTAAGTTAATAAAATATAATTTTAAGGAGAAAATATAAATTGAAAAGTTACTATAATTGGAGCACTTTAAGCATTTTAAGAAAGCACCAAAAGATAGCTTTATTTTACAAAATGTAAATAATAAGTAAAGTAACAAATAGAATACCAAGGGCAAAATATAAATCCACTTCTACTACTAATACGTAAGTGTAAAAATCCTAGAGGTGATTTAGACATGTTTACCATTACGTGTGTCGCTATATATATATATATATATAGAAAATACATAAAGTCACCACTAAAGTTGTCTCGTATTTGCATAAAGACACCTTAACTTTGGCAGTGTCCTATCACCCCACAAATTTTTTTAATATCTTTGTATATGAGCCATTTTAACCCATTCCCTCGTCTGGGTTTTCGCACATGATGCTCACTTTTGTAATATTCATTCAACCCGACCCGACCTTATTCTTTTCAAGAAAAGTCTTCTCTTTTCTTTTGTTATTTCTAAACTTTCCTAAAAGTCACTAAATAAAGAAAAATCTTCTCGTTTTCTCTTGGTGTTGATAATTTCGTTGTTGATGTTTCTTGGTGAAGAGTTGGACAAGAAATTGAAGATCTAACAGGTTAGGTCTCCTGATGTTTCTCATTTTTTTCGATTGTTATGATTTTAGGGATTATTACAGTGTAAAGAATATTGGAATCGACCTATTATAGTTGCCATTGTTAGGATTTAATAGTTTTTCGTTGTGTTATTGACTAATTACTATTGTTAGTGTTTTGTGTTATCGACTTTATGCGACTGTTACTGATTAGGGTTCTGTGTTGTCGACTTAGTGCGACTATTAGTGATTGTGTTTTAGGTTAGGGTTTTATGTTATGCACTTAGTTCAAATCTTATTGATTGTCTCTTAAACATTTGTAGATTTTAATTTGTAAATTATCGACTTGTTTACAAGTCTTTTGTTCTATTAGTGATTGGGCTAAGTGTTAGTGCTACTGCTACTGTTGTTTGTTAGTGCTTTTGCTACTGTTGTTAGTTAGTGCTTCTACTACTATTGTTTGTTAGTGATTATGTTTGTTGTGTACAGCTTGTTAGAGTTTGTTCTTGAAATGTGTGTTTGAATTGTGTTTGTCTTTTTTACATGCTTTTTCAGGATGACTTTTATTCTGATAACTTTAAGATGGTATCATGGAGGGTTAATAGAGTTTGGTCCCCCACCTAAATATATTGGTGGGCAAGTGACAGAATTCCTAGATGTAGATGTTGATAGGATGTCTTACTTTGAGTTGAGGGACTACATAAAGAAACTAGATATACAATAGATTGTGAGTTTTTCATTAAGTGGGGTTATTGGTCCTTGTTGATAATGATAAGGTTATATTTGACCTTTTCAATATGATAAATGATGGGGATACAGTTGAGGTGTATGTTTTTCATGGGTTAGAGAAGCTAATCAGGCCCCACTTGAATTGGAGTTTGTTCCCAATGTGAGTGACAGTGGGGTAGGTGATGAATCTTTTAATAAGGCTTGTAACCTTAATAATCAGCCTCCTACTTCTACTTTTCCTTCTAACCCTACAATTGGTTCTCCTACTATTGTGCCTCCACCATCTCCTTCTACTGTGCCTCCACCATCCCCTTCTTCTATTGTGCCTCCACCGTCCCCTTATTCTATTGTGCCTCCACCCTTTCTTGTACTATTACTCCTCCTTCTTGTAAACTATCATCTGATCCTATAATAGATAATGATCCAAGTGATGATGAAGTGGAGGATGAATCAAAATCTGAAGGGGATACTAATGAAGATATTGATGTTGATAGTAATGTCCATCAAAAAAGTAAATAGATATAAGGGAAAGCAAGAGGCATTTCAAAAGGTCACAAAGGAGAAGTAGAGGTACTACTTCAGATCATATTAATGTTGATGAAAAGGGTCCAGATATAGGGTATAATAAGACAAATATTGGTATTAGGGAAAGCTTAGTTGGTAAGCTAGGAGGTGATAAACCTTACTATCTAAGTGATGAAGCTCCTAGCTTTGAAATAGATGATGAAACATGTTAGGGAGATAGTGAAGAGGTTGACCAAGTAGTGCATAAACATGTTAGAAGGAAGAAAACCCCAAATAGAGTTGTGTTTGATGAAACTTCTAAAAAGATTGTTTGGGAATTAGGACTGGTGTTTGGAAGTGTTGATGAATTTAGAGTGGAAATTATCAAGTAATCCCCCCTCACTCCAAATATTGGTTTTTGGAAGTGTTGATGAACATATAGTAAGGAGACCTACCTCAGCACAATGCCCATTTATTCAGCCAATGAATAACATGAAAATGTGGCTAACATCAAATAATCCAATTGTAAAGCCACCTAAGATCAAGAACATGCCTGGAAGAGTAAGTAAGGTTAAAATAAAGGAAGCAAATGAAAGTAGAAAAACTGGAAAGCTTAGCAAAAGTGGTGTTGTTATGACTTGTAGCAAATGTGGTACACAAGGACACAATAAAAGAGGATGTCCTACAAGAAACCAAGTTGGTCCAAGTCAATCAGCTGAACCATCTTCTCAGGCAAGAGGTACTGGTCTATGTCAGTCAGTTGAACCATCTTCTCAGACACAGGTTCTTTTATTTGTTACTTTCAAATGTAAGTTATATGTACATGTATATGTATTGATATATAAATATAGAGGCTACTGAAAAAGAAGCAGGAGGCAGAGCAAGGGGTAGTAGTTCAACTCCATCACCTAGAGCTTCTTCACAGCCCACCACAAATAATGAAAGTGGAAGAGGAAAAGGCACAGGAAGAGTTTCAAGTTCTATAGGTGTTCCAACTCAATCACATGGAACTGCTACAAACACAGAGATAATATATCTAATTATTCTATCATTTATAGAATATATATATATGCTTTAATATTTTGGTTTCAAAGTACAAACTGTAAATGGTAGAGGTAGAGGTAGAGGAGCAGGAAAAAATAAAGGAAGAGGAATGCCTCAAGAAAGAAATGTGAATGAAGGACTAGGTAGAGGAAGAGAAATGGCTAAACATAGTCAAACTAGTTTGAAGCAACCTGCAGTGGAAGAGGCCTAGAAAGAGGGAAGAGACCAGTAGAACATGAGGACACCAATGGAGGACAAACAAGACTTTTTAAAAGGCCAAGAATGGTAGGTGTTGGCATATACCAAGCTGAAGATGGATTTACAACTCTCAATGTAAGTTTACAATTGTCAATGCATGCCTAAATGTCTTTTGATTTGAATGTGTATTTATTTGACTAAGCAGCCTGGATTGCCAAGTAGAAAAGTCATCAATACTAGTACAAGAGTGACAAAGAGGGTTGATGTTGTTACTGGTGATATTGGCTACACATTAGTACGTGGATTCAAATGGAAGGGGAAGACAACTATTACCAGTAGCAACCTAGAAAGAATGAGGGCTGAAAAGGTTGTCCAAACTAGGTGTGCAACTACTACTACTACTAATAGCCAAAGCCAAACAAGTTCAAGTAGGAAGACTCATGTGCCATGAAAGTAGGACATTTTGATGTTGTCTTGTTCATTTTGACAAATAAATTTTAATTATGTATATTTTGGTATTGTTTTTGGTTGGAATTAAACTTAATTTTGCATGTAACCAAACAAAACAAGATCAACTTGATAGTTGTACTTCAAATTGAATGATTATGTTGGAATGAAGTCCTCTTTTTGATCAGATTTTTTTTGTTGCTTTTAGCTACATTCTTCTCATTTATTTGTAGTTGAACATATTTTTGAAGTTTCTCAAATGGTTACCACAATAATATAGACAACAAAATACATTAACAACTTGTTCAAATCATAACTATTTCGACAACAAAGACCAACAGAAACTTGAGCATTCAACAAAGAAATATCAAGACAATTAGCTTCAAGTTACACACACCAAAAACTTCAAAAGTAACTAAAGATGTCTATGGCAATTTTGGTTGCACACCTACAACTTCCATCCTTCACATTCTTGGTTAGGCTTAAAAATAGAAAAAACATAATAACGATCAAGACAATGTAACGACATGTTCCCATCATAATGTAAAACCCAATGGGGAAAGAATTGGGGCAAGAAAACTTTTGAGTAGTGACTTGGAAATGTCTAACCTAGTCCAGATTTGGACAAAATTTGAGTCAGGTAAGGTCTAGGGAAATCTAGTAATGAATGGAGATCTAATTGTGAATTTTATCACATGAGTGGATAGACAAGACGTTAAGGACCATGTACAGCTTTACGGAATTGAATTCGGGCAAGTAAAACTCCCGAAACTGATCGTGGCGTGAAAATGTAGTTTCTGAATGTCAAGGGTTGAAGGTGTGTTGTGAAATGGGAGATTGGAACTCAAATTCTGAGCTTCTATCTCTGTGCAAGCTGCTAGGGTGGGATAAGTTCCGCCAGGGCGAGGCCGTCGTGGCTGGATAGGGTCCGCTATAGCGGGCCAATCGCGACTTAAGTCGGGGAAAACCCCAAAATCGTTATTTTCTACAAAACTTCATTCTTAAGAGCCAGGAGATGACCCAAGGCGATTTATTGACAATTTTACTCGACATTTAGTGATAAAGGTAAGGATTTTACTCCCCTAATCTGTATTTCGATTCCTAGAACTTAGAATCTTGGGTAATTATCATTGGGGGAGGGTTTTGGCCTGAAGTTAATGGTGGGGAAAATCCCTAGCTGAACATTAGGATCATGGGTTTGGTCTTGGGTTATTAAGATTTGTATAATCCAGGTAAATTAGGCCTTGTTTATTGATCCTTGCATTAAATTACTTGTTTATAGACCAAGAACAAGCGAAAAGAATCTGAAAAAGAAA
Organism: Solanum acaule; assembly: GCA_036250505.1. Lineage (NCBI taxonomy): Eukaryota > Viridiplantae > Streptophyta > Magnoliopsida > Solanales > Solanaceae > Solanum > Solanum acaule. Next base: position 25,953 of record JAJOOR010001286.1, read on the forward strand.
GGCTCAAGTGTATTAGGAAGATTCAAGCTTAGTTTTGAGGTAGGTGATGGTTTGATTTCCTGTTGTGTAATATATGCAGGATAATTTTTTCATTCTATGTGTGCATGTATGTGAATAGGGAATGTGAATCAATCTAATGAAATCATGATGTGTGAACAATACATGCCAAAAACCTGTTACTTGTTTTTATGATTTGAGTATTGTTCATTATGGATGTGATTGTGATTGTGGTTGTGTTCATTGGATTGGGTGTCACGTTCCGACATATAAATTAGATCGGGTGTCAAGTTTCGACACATATATTGGACTGGGTGTCACATTCCGACACATACATTAGATCGGGTGTCACATTCTAAATCACTAACAGTTTGGGTATGGTTCCATGAGAGGACCACTTGTGATGATTTTGTTTATATCTAATTGACATTGAAATTAGGAAATTGTATGTTGTTCCTAAAAGTATTACTAAATTGTATTATGTTTATGTGTGCTTACTGTGTTGTATATTGTGTTTATGGGAGTAGTCATGTGATCCTACCAGTACACTGTGTTTGTGTACTGATACTGCACTTGCTCATTCTTTGTTGAGCATGGGGCATCTTCAGGCGGCTACTAACAGACCTTAATTAGGAGACTATTGAGCGTTACCGGATTCAAGGTGAGCTAGTTCTTTCAAGCTGCCATGGATCTTTCTTGTTTAAGTCCACTCTTTTTGGATTCAGACTATTGGTTTAGGCTGTTTTGTCAGTTTTTGGGGTTGCGCCCCCTTTTCTTTGACTTGTTCGTTAATTAGAGTTTTGGTAGAATGACTTTCAGTTCTAGGGGTTGAATTTTCGAATTAGTTATTTTGTTAGACCTTCGCAATTTGTGGGAACTCCATAATTTCTTTTAGTCATTTGAACATGCTTCTGTATCTTTAAATGTTTAGTTTCCTTATAATTGCTTAGTTGGGTTGTAGTAATGGTTCTCATACTGGAGGGTAAGCGTGGGTGTCAATCATGGTGGTCTGGGTTGTGACAAATTTGGTATCAGAGCCCAAGATTCGTTGATCTCATTGTACCAAAATGAGTCTAGAAGAGTCTTGTGGAACGGTACAAAGACGTATGTATTTTTCTTCGAAAGGCTACAGGACTTTAGGAAATCTCTCTATCTTCTTCTTCTTTCGTTCTATGACTTGATTCCAATTGGTATTTGGTGATCCAAATTGGTATCTAATCTCCTTCACTCTTTTGTTCGCAGATGGCTAACACGCGATTCAATGGTGTCAGGCCCGTAGCTCCCGTCAATGAGCCAGATGAGGAATCCAAACAAGAGGCCACGATCGAGGCAGGGGTAGAGGAAGAGGAAGGGGTAGTGGTCGAGGAAGAGTGGCACCCACCAGGAGTGGAGCCCCAGCTGTAAATGCTCCCAAGGAAGAGGCCCTTCCTGCGCCCCAAGAAGAGGTACAAGAGAATGTGGAAATCAAAAATGAGGAGGATGTTGAAAAAGAGGAGGAGGTACAGGGTGAGACTACAAGTATTCCTCTCTTAGACCCAGTGTTAGCTCAACATATCATGTCTTTTATGAAGGGGTTGGTCAACCCCACAATCCTTCCAACAGTGCAAGCTGCTCAACCTCCAATCAACCTCCCCGTTACTGCTACTATTCCCAGGGTGAATGGAGCATTAGGCACTAAGGCTTTCTTCCATCCCTTGTTGGGTCCTGTGATAGACGGATACTGAGCCTGAAATGTTGACTAAGTTTTTGAAATTGAACCGGCCTGTGTTCCATGGTTTTGAGAAAGAGGATGCCTATGAGTTTATCTTGAATTGCTATGAGAGTCTTCAGAGGAGGAAAGGATTCGTCTGTTCGTCAAGGGATTAAACTCCGATTTGCAGGTATTTTCTGTTCACATAACCTCTGCAGGTAAAAGTTTCAATGAAGTGACAGACTTTGTAAAAAAAGTAGAAGGAGTTCGACGTGATAGGCAGGCGAAGGAGTTGGCTAAGAAGCCCAAGAGCACAGGTAACTTTCATGGTTCCTACTCCAGGGGTTCGGGTAGGCAGACACTTGCAGCCCGACCAATTCAATCAACCATGTCTGCTTCAACAGTTGGCTACTCGGGGACTCCACAACAAAATCTTATTCAGGATAGTTAGGGATACGTGCCTGCGTCAGGCAGCAGACCATTTTTTAACCGCAGTTGCTATAATTGTGGAGAACCGGGCATATGAGGAGAGATTGTCCCCATCTGCACATGTCTGACCCCGTGCAGTAGCAGACCAGAACAGTGGTACCAACGGGTAGTGGTAATAATGGTAGAGAGCGTCCATAAGGTGGGCGAAGAGGAAATCATTGAGGCCGCGTGGGCCAGGGAAATGGTAATGCTGGTAGAGGAGCAGTGCAGCAAGTCAAGGAGGTCGCCCGTCAAGATGACAGGGCTCAGTGTTATGCCTTTCCTGGCAAGACTGAGGATGAGGCGTCAGATGCAGTGATCACATGTACTATGCTTGTCTGTGATCGCATGGATACTGTCTTGTTTGATCCGATATCTACTTATTCATATGTGCCAGTTCAGTTTACCTTGGGATTTGATATGGTTGGTGATGTACTTGCCCCATCCATGTTTCTACCCTAGTTGGAGAGTTTGTCATAGTCACCCATGTTTATCGTACTTGTCCTATCTTGTTTATGGATTTTCAGACTTAGGCTAATTTGGTTATTTTGGATGTGACTGACTTTTATATAATCTTAGGCATGACTTAGTTGTCCCACTATTATGTTGTGCTTAATTGTAATGCTAAGTCTGTGCCTCTAAAGATCCCAGGTGGGAAAAAGTTAGAGTGGGAAAAGGTGTACAAGCCTAAGCCAGCTAAGGTCATATCCTCCATTCGGGCTAGGAAACTGGTGGGGAAGAGGTGTTTGGCATTTTTGCCTCATATTCGGGATGTAGAGGTTGAGTCTCCCTCTATTGAGTCTATTCTTATAGTGTCTGAATTCAAGGAAGTGTTTCCTACCGATTTGCCTGGTATGGCTCCTGATAGAGATATAGATTTCTGCATTGACTTGGAACCGAGCACTCGCCCCATCTCCATTCCTCCTTATCACATGTCTCCGGCAGAATTAAGAGAGCTTAAAGTTCAAATCCAGGAGCTTATTGATAAAGGTTTCATCTGTCATAGTGCTTCTCTATGGGGCACTCTTGTTTTGTTTGTTAAGAAAAAGGATAGTAGTATGAGGATATGCATAGACTACTGGTAGTTGAATAGGGTCACCATTCAAAATAAGTATTTGCTGCCGTAGAAAGATGATTTTTTCGACCAATTGCAAGGTGCGTCAGTTTTCTCTAAGATTGTTCTAAGGTATGGTTACCATCAATTAAAGATTAAGCTTGAGGATGTACACACATCGACATTCAGAACCCGCTATGGGCACTATGAGTTTTTAGTGATGTCTTTTGGATTGACCAATGCGCCTGCAGCCTTCATGAGTTTGATGAATGGCATATTTAAACCATTCCTGGATTCTTTTGTTATCGTCTTTATTGATGACAATTTGGTTTATTCAAAAAGTAAGGAAGAGCAGGTCGACCATCTCTGTATTGTTTTGGGTGTTCTTGGGAAACAGGAATTGTATGCCAAATTTTCCAAGTGTGAATTATTGTTGACTTTAGTTGCCTTTTTGGGGGATGTTGTTTCAAATGAAGGGGTAATGGTAGATCCCCAAAAGATTGAAGCGGTTAAGAATTGGGTTCAGCCTAGCTTTGTGACTGATGTTAGGATCTTTGTGGGGCTCGCTAGCTACTATCGTCGGTTTTTGAAAAACTGTGCTTCTATTGCCACGCATTTGACAAGGCTGACTAAAAGAGAGGTGCCTTTCGAGTGGACTGACAAATGCAAAAAGAGCTTTCAAAAACTCAAGACTCTTCTGACCACAACACCTATTCTAACTCTGCCAGTGGAAGGGAAAGATTTCATTGTTTATTGTGATGCATCACATTCGGGCTTGGATTCTATGTTTATGCACTATAATAATGTCATATCTTATGCATCGCGGCAACTGAAGGTGTATGAGAGTAACTACCCAACGCATGATTTGGAGTTGGCAGCGATAGTGTTTGCCTTTAAGATCTGGCGGCATTACCTTTATGGTGTTATGTGTGAGGTGTTTATTGACCATCGTAGTCTACAACATGTATTTACTCAAAAGGACCTAAATCTGAGACAGCGAAGATGGATGGAGTTACTCAAGGATTATGATGTTACCATCCAGTATCATCCGGGTAAGGCTAATGTGGTGGCAGACGCACTAAGCCAGAAGACGGTAAGTATGGATAGTTTAGATTGCTTGGGTGTGTCCAAGCGACCGTTGCGATAGGAGATTTAGAACTTGGAGTCTAAGTTAATGTAGTTGGGCATCTCAGAGAAATGTGTGGTGTTATCCACCATTGAGGTTAGACCAACTTTCATTGAGGAGATCAAGGCCAAGCAGTTTGAGGATGAGAGGTTTGAATGAGCTTAGAAAGAAGATAGTGTCTGGTAAGGCACAAGATGTGGTTCTTGATGCGGGAGGTGTGCTTAGTTTTAAGGGGAGAATTTACTTTCCCCGAGTGGATGACTTGATTCAGAAGATGCTTACAAAATCCCATGGTTCACGGTATTCCATTTATCCAGGTTGACCAAGATGTAGCGAGATTTAAAATGACTTTATTGGTGGCTCGGTATGAAGAAAGACATAGCTGAGTTTGTGGCTAAGTGTCAAAACTATTAGAAGGTAAAGTATGAGCACCAAAGGCCTGTAGATTTGCTTCAGCGAATGCCAATCCCTAAATGGAAGTGGGAAAGGATAGCTATGGATTTTGTGGTTAGTCTTCCCAAGACCTTAGGAAAGTTTGATTCCATTTGGGTAGTGGTTGACCGACTCACTAAGTCAGCCAATTTTATTCCTGTCAGAGTAGACTATAATGCTCAACAGTTGGCTAAGGCTTATGTGAAAGAGATAGTGAGGCTTCATGGGGTGCCCCTTTCTATCATCTCAGACCGTGGTATGCAGTTCACATCCAAATTTTGGGGGAAATTGCATAAGGAGTAGGTACACAACTTGCTTTTAGCACAGATTTCCATCCACAGACGGACGGGCAGTCAGAGAGAACGATTCAAATGTTAGAGGACATGTTGAGGGCATGTGTGATTGACTTTGGAGGGCATTGGGATAAGTTCCAACCATTGTGTAAGTTCTACTAAAATAATAGTTACCACTCTAGCATTGACATGGTACCGTTCGAGGCACTTTATGGGAGGGGATGTAGATCACTCATAGGGTGGTTTGAGGCCGGAGATGTAAAACCTTTGGGGGTTGATTTAGTGAAAGATGCTCAAGATAAGGTGAGAAGTATCCAAGCTAAGCTTCTAGCAGCCCAGCGTATATAGAAAAAGTATGTGGATCGTAAGGTAAGGGACATGACATATCAGGCTAGGGAGCAAGTTCTTCTAAAGGTGTCACCCATGAAAGGGGTGATGAGATTCGGCAAGAAGGGCAAGCTTAGTCCTCGATACATCGGTCCATTTGAGATTCTTGACTATGTAGGGCCAGTGGCTTATAGGTTGGCTTTACCACCTAACCTATCGGGAGTCCATTCAGTATTCCATGTGTCCATGTTGAAAAAGTATCATGGGGATGGAGATTACATCATAAAGTGGGACACAGTTTTGTTATACAAAGACCTTCAGTATGAGGAGGAACTGGTTACAATTCTTGATCGCGATGTTCAGAAGCTGAGGACCAAGGAGATAAAGTCCGTGAAGGTTCAATTGAAGCATCATCAAGTTAAGAAAGCTACTTGGGAAACCGAGAAGGACATGTGAGACAAGTATCATAATTATTCAACGATTCAGGTACTACTCTACTCTTACCTTAGCCAGTTTTTCCTAGTTTATCACTCGGGGACGAATGATGGGTAAATTGGTATCTATTGTAACGACTTATTCCCGTCGTAATGGTAAAGTCTATGGGGAAAGAATTGGGCCAGAAAACTTTTGAGTAGTAACTTGGAAATATGTCACGACCCGGGGTTACCCCCTAGGAGCAACATAGCGTACTTGACCCCGAAGGGGTCTCATACAAGCCATTAGCATAATTATAAACATAAAATCATAGAAATGATGCGGAAAATTTAAAATTCTTACAATCAAAGTCAAATTCTATTTCATAAATGAATATAAGAGTCTAGACCTTGTCTCAATCACCATCTCGTACAATAGAGAATAAAATTAGGGTCAAAGCCCTTTACAATAAAGTTTCAAAAGTAGAAAGTACAATAGAAGCTAGAAAAGAATAACATCTTGTCCTCAAACCATGAGGACTCACCAAGCTTAAGGAATAGTCAACCCAAGGTTCACTTGAAAGGAGAAGTACGTCTCAACGATTGGAACCTACACTCATAGTAAATGTAGAAATATGGGTTAGCACATAAAGTACTAAGTTTGGAAGCCATGCATAAAAGTCCTTAAAACATGCTTAAAAAGGGACATTTAGTTGAAATCATGCATTTATCAAGTTTAAAATCCATCATGCGCATTTATGAAGAAACATAAGTCAAATCATATCATAAGCAACCCCAAAGCTATACTAGTGCAATGCAAAGGCAAGATCCCATAACCCTACCAAATACCAAGTACCACTTTTGGGTCACCAGCATCATACATACAATACATTAACCTTTTCATAGTCAATACTCACATACAAAGAAGCATTCATATTCACAACTTGTAGCAAGTAAAGTCAACCTTAACAACCATACATAACATACATACATACATAATTCATAAATCTTCATAACATAAAAGAACCTTACCACAACCCCTCTCAAAGCCCACTTGTGCAATGCATAAATGGAGTCTCATATCCCCACTCACACTAAGTAGTACCTCTTGAGAAATCATAGTTAAAGTCCATGTTCTAAACATAACTCATACTCTTATCATATAGGGAAAGTAAGCCTTAACCGACATAGACCATGTGAGCTACATGGAATCTGGTGTCTTACTACCACACCGAAAAGAGATATCCTACTTGCCTAAGGTAAAACTTACATAATAGGTTTTAGGTGGATCCACTAGCTAAAGACCTATGTGGGCACATAGTTATGGGGTAAGGAGATTTCTACTAGAAACCCGGACTTTGTAACATAAAAGTTTTCCATCTCATGTGATAACATGTAATGGGAAGCCGGACTTTCTAACGTAAAAGCTTCCATCTCATTTTCATACCCACTCGGTGTTAAGCATAATTCCCTTTAAAGTCATATTAAGTTTTTACTTAAGTTCATGTTCATGAAAGAATGCACTAGGCACTCAAGTCAACATAGTGTCATAATAACTCATAGATTCATTAGGTGAGAATATTCTTTCAACCTTAGAATCATCCATACATGAGTAAACCTTTCACATCATATTCATAGTGTTCATGAGAATAGCCTTTCATTCAACACAACAATACTACCATAGTCATAACATATCATACATAGTCATGTGTAAGGGTGGGGGAGAATGATATTACAACAATACCACAATTATACAATCATCATAGGATCTTCACTTTCTTAGTGAATCACAATCTCATACATAATTCTCATAAAGAGGTACAAACCTTCATACCTTTGCCTTTCAAGGGTCTTGAATCACAATCAACCCAACCATATCAAATTACTACATAATATAGGAGGAATTTCATGATTCAATAGCTTAATTAACATAAACATATTTAATTGACATACTTATAATATCAACCAACCCACATCCTCAATTCATGATTTAACAATATGGGGGAAACATAGGTCTATGGGGAATTTTCATCATAAAACAACAATACTCCATCAATCCCACCATAATACATCATAGCCAACCAAAATCAACAATAAATAAACAACTGAAAACGTTTTGGAAGGAGACCCATGTCATAAATTGAAAACCTTAGGTTTGGGGAAATTGGAATCTTGAAAACCAACTTTGAGGGGACTCTATGGGTAGTCTCTACCCATAGATGAAAAGCATCCATACCTTGATTAGAAATACCCAAGAAATTTGAGGAAGAACCTTTGAAATCCACAAACCCTAGCTCCAATGGCTCATTTCTTCTTCATTGAGTTTCGAGAGAGAAATATTGAGAGAGGAGGAAAATTTTTATTTTAATTGGTTGTTTGAGAATAATGACTTAGTCTTCTGAATTTTGACTTAAAAACAACTTATATAGTACCCCTAAAAATACCCAAAACAACCCCACTTAATTGGACTAAAAAGGAATTGACTTAATTGACCCTCATTTAATTGCCCCCGTTGGGACCACGAGCCACCCTTCACGAGCCGTGGTGTGTACCACAACCTGTGGTCGTGCTCGTGAAGGTGAGGCAGTGTCCTTGGTTTTGGAGCACAAGGCTCCTTTGCCTAAGGCATCCTCACGAGCCCCTTCACGAGTCATAAAGTGGACCACGACCCGTGGTCCTACTCGTGAAGGGTGAGGCAGTAGCTAGGCTACCTCATCCCCCCAAGCCCCCATTCTTAAGTCTCCTTCACAAAGGGCTCCACGAGTCGTGGTCCCTTCCGTGAAGTTGAGGCAGTGGCTAAGGTTTTGGGTGGCCATATTTCCAAGGCCATGGGAACTTCACAACCCCCTTCATGAACCGTGGAGTGGACCACGGTCCATGGTCCCTCTCATAAAGGTGGGGTAGTGTGCTCCTAGCTAGGGGCGGCCTTGGCCTTTGGCCTTGGCTTGGCCCCTTTGCCTTGGCACTTGCCCCTTGGTCTTGACTCAATTAGCCTTTCTAAAACCTTAAACGACCTACTAATATTCGGGGAGTCGTTTTACTATTTTTAACCTTATGTTTAGGCTTTAGCTTAACCTACCATTTTCCAGAGTGTTACTTTATCTCCCCCTTGGGAACTTTCGTCCTCAAATGACGATTTAGACACCTTACGGAAATAAAAACTCAAGACTAGCAGTCCATCATGCATGCAGCATCTAAATAACACACAATTCAAATGAGGAAACATCAACTCCATCTCAAGTCATAATCAATGCAACACAAGGTAGTAGGAACTACATCTATAACCCATTATGCACAAAATTCACCATTTCAAATAAACATATGAGGAACTAACTTCCCCAACTTAAGCAAGCTCAACACAACATTAGGGAGCCAACATGTCTTTTCATCACAAGCACAACTAAGCATGTTCATCAAATCATCTCATGAAGTCACATAGGCCATCATCATACCACAATGCAAATCAACATAAGAAACATATAATTCATGAAAGCTCAATTTACACTAAACATGAATTTCATCAAGATCATGCATAACAAACGAAAATTATGGAAACATACATACAACATACATAACTCCCAAAACATCAAAACTCAAGAGAAACTACTTACCTCAAGCTTGAATAGGAGTAGAAGGAAAAAGATGAGGATAACGGGACATCATATTGGCCTCAGCCTCCCATGTAGCACCCTCAACTAAACGATTCCTCCACAAAACCTTAAAGAAAGCTACTTCCTTGTTTCTCAACGATCTTGACTTGCCGGTCTAAAATCTCTACCGGAACCTCTTCATAAGAAAGACTCTCATCAACTCCCAAACCCTCTATAGGAATGATGGATATCGAATCACCAATACACTTCTTTAGCATGGAAACATGAAATACCGGGCGAACCAGAGCCAATTCATTTGGCAAGTCTAATTCATAGGCAACATTGCCAATCCGTTGCAAGATTTGATATGGGCCCACATACAGGGGACTAAGTTTCCCCTTCTTACCAAACCTCATCACACCCTTCATAGGTAATATTTTCAAGTAGACCCAATCACCAACTTAAAATTCTAGATCCCTTCTTCTAACATCGGCATAAGACTTTTGCCAACTTTGGGTCATCTTCAACCTCTCTCTAATAAGTCGAACCTTTTCAATGGCCTCATAAACTAGTTCGGTACCAATTAGAGCAAATTCACCTACTTCAAACCAACCAACCGGAGATCTACACCTCCTACAAATATAGTGCTTCAAACGGAGCCATGTCAATGCTTGAGTGGTAACTATTGTTAGAGGCAAACTCTATCAATGGAAGATGATCATCCCAATTACCCTTGAAATCTATCACACATGCCCTCAACATGTCCTATAAGGTTTGAATGGTGCGTTCTGCTTGACCATCCGCTTGAGGGTGGAAAGCAGTACTAAGCTTAACATTGGCACCATGCCCTTTTTGGAATGCATTCCAAAAGTGTGAAGTAAATTGAGTACCCCAATCTGAAATAATAGACAAAGGAACCCCATGCAACTTCACTATCTCATTTACATACAATTTGGCATAGTCTTCTGCTGAAAAGGAAACCTTGACGGGAATAAAGTGGGCGGATTTTGTCATTCTATCAAAAATTACCCAAATAGAATCATGTTGCCTTCGAGTACAAGGCAAATCCACAACAAAGTCCATATTCACATCCTTCTACTTCCAAGTGGGAATATCTATATATTGGGACAAACCTCCCGGTTTTAGGTGTTCAGCCTTAACTTGTTGACAATTCGGACATTTGGCCACAAAACCCATTATATCCTTCTTCATACCATTCCGCCAATAGACTTCCCATAGATCACTGTACATCTTGGTGGCTCCCGGATAAATAGAATACCGTGAACCATGAGCCTCTTCTAAAATTTGCTCTCTTAAGCCATCAACATCCGAAACACATAAACGACCTTGGTACCTAAGCACCCCATCTCCCCCATAGGAGAAAGCCTTAACGGACTTGTTGAGTACCGATTCTTTCAACTCCATTAATATGGGATCAAGGCCTTGTTTAGACTTCACATCAACCACAAAGGACAATTCGAAACTATGATGGACCATAACACCACCCTTGGTGGAATCCACTAGTTGGACACCTAATCGGGCCAACCTATGCACATCATGAACCAATTCCTTTTTCACATCTTCTACATGGGACACACTACCCATAGATAATCTACTTAGGGCATCCGCAACTACATTAGATTTGTCGGGGTGGTAAAGGACACTCATATCATAATCCTTCAAAAGCTCTAACCACTTTCTTTGGCAAAGATTCAAGTCTTTTTGAGTAAACACACATTGAAGACTCTTGTGATCGGTGAAAACATCTACATGGACCCCATATAGGTAGTGCCTCCAAATTTTCAAGGCAAACACCACCGCCGCTAATTCGAGATCATGAGTTGGGTAATTATTTTCATGGACCTTGCAATCACTTTACCATGTTGCATGAGGACACATCCCAAACCTACTCGAGATGCATCACAATATACCACAAACCCATCGGTACCATCCGGTAAGGTCAACACCGAAGCGGAAGTAAGTCTATCTTTCAACTCTTGGAAGCTCTTCTCACAAGCCTCCGACCACACAAACTTAGCTTTCTTTTGAGTCAAGGCCGTCAATGGAGAAGCAATGGAGGAAAAGCCCTCAACAAACCTCCTATAATAACCTGCCAAACCCAAAAAACTTCTAATATCAGTAGGAGTTAGGGGTCTAGTCCAACTCTTGACCACATCTGTCTTCTTGGGATCTACCTCAATACCCATGTTTGACACAATATGACAAAGGAAGGCAACCGACCTTAGCCAAAACTCGCATTTACTAAACCTAGGATACAATTGGTGGTCTTTAAGGACTTGCAATACAATCCTCAAATGCTTCATATGATCACCCTCAATATGATCAAAATATCGTCAATAAAGATGATCACAAACAAATCAAGATATTGCCTAAATACCCTATTCATAAGATCCATGAATGCCTCCGGGGCATTTGTTAGACCAAAAGACATTACTAGGAACTCATAGTGACCATATCTTATTCGGAAGGCCATCTTGGGAATATCAACCTCTCTCACCCTTAGTTGGTGATAACCCGAACGTAGGTCAATTTTCGAAAAGTAACTAGCTCCTTGAAGTTGGTCAAACAAATCGTCAATTCTAGGAATAGGATACTTATTCTTTATAGTGACCTTGTTCAATTATCGGTAGTCTATACACATTCTAAGGGACCCATCCTTCTTTCTCACGAACAATACCGGTGCACCCCATAGAGAGATGCTTGGTTGAATAAAACCCTTGTCTCACAAATACTTGAGTTGTTCCTTCAACTCTTTTAATTTGACCGGAGCCATTCGATATGGAGGAATGGATATGGGTTGTGTATCCAGCAAAAAATCAATGCAGAAGTCTATTTCCCGTTCGGGAGGAATATCGGGCAAGTCATCGGGAAAGACTTTCGGAAACTCACTCACCACGGAGACCGACTCTAAAGAAGGTGTCTCGGACTCAACATCAATTACCCTTACAATATGGTAAACGCACCCCTTGGAGATCATTTTTCTAGCTTTTAGACATGAAACAAAACAATCTCTAGGGATAGAATTTCCCCCTTCCATTCTAAAGTGGACTCATTTGGAAATTCAAACTTTACTACCCGAGTTCTACAATCAATGGAGGAATAGCAAGCATGCAACCAATCCATACCCAAAATGACATCAAAGTCTAACATGTCTAATTCTATCAAATCAACCAAAGTGACTTTATGAGAAAAAAAAATAGGACAACTCTTATAGACTCTTTTAGCCACAACCGAGTCACCAACCGGGGTAGAAACAGAAATCATAGTTAAAGTCCATGTTCTTAACATAATTCATATTCTTATCATATAGGGAAATTTAGCCTTAACCGACATAGACCATGTGAGCTACATGGAATCCGGTGTCTTACTACCACACCGAAAAGAGATGTCCTACTTGCCTAAGGTAGAACTTACATAATAGCTTTTAGGTGGATCCACTAGCTAAAGACCTATGTGGGCACATAGTTATGGGGTTAGGAGGCTGCTACTGGAAACCTAGACTTTCTAACATAAAAGGTTTCCATCTCATGAGATAACATACAATAGGAAGCCGGGCTTTCTAACGTAAAAGCTTCCATCTCATTTTCATACCCACTCGGTGCTAAGAATAATTCCCTTTAAAGTCATATTAAGTCTTTACTTAAGTCCATGTTCATGAAAGAATGCACTAGGCACTCAAGTCAACATGGTGTCATAATAGCTCATAGATTCATTAGGTGAGAATGTCCTTTCAACCTTAGAATCATCCATACGTGAGTAAACCTTTCACGTCATATTCATAGTGTGTTCATGAGAATAGCCTTTCATTCAACACAACAATACTACCATAGTCATAACATATCATACATAGTCATGTGTAAGGGTGGGGAAGAATGATCTTACAACAATACCACAATTACACAATCATCATAGGATCTTCACTTTCTAAGTAAATCACAATCTCATACATAATTCTCATAAAGAGGTACAAACCGTCATACCTTTGCCCTTCAAGGGTCTTGAATCACAATCAACCCAACCATATAAAATTACTACATAATATAGGAGGAATTTCATGATTCAATAGCTTAATTAACATAAACATATTCAATTGACATACTTATAATATCAACCAACCCACATCATCAATTATGATTCATCAATATAGGGGAAACATGGGTCTATGCGGAATTTTCATCATAAAACAACAATACTCCATCAATCCCACCATAATTCATCATAGCCAACCAAAATCAACCATAAATAAACAATTGAAAACGTTTTAGAAGGAGACCCATGTCATAGATTGAAAACCCTAAGTTTGGGGAAATTGGAATCTTGAAAACCAACTTTTGAGGGGACTCTATGGGTAGAGACTACCGATAGATGAAAAGCATCCATACCTTGATTATAAATCTCCAAGAAATTTGAGGAAGAACCTTTGAAATCCACAAACCCTAGCTCCAATGGCTCATTTCTTCTTCCTTGAGTTTAGAGAGAGAAATATTGAGAGAGGAGGAAGTTTTTTATTTCAATTGGTTGTTTGAGAATAATGACTTAGTCTTCTGAATTTTGACTTAAAAACAACTTATATAGTACCCCTAAAAATACCCAAAACAACCCCACTTAATTGGACTAAAAAGGAATTGACTTAATTGACCCTCATTTAATTGCCCCCGTCAGGGACCACGAGCCGTGGTGTGGACCACGACCCGTGGTAGTGCCCGTGAAGGTGAGGCAGTGTCCTTGGTTTTGGAGCACAAGGCTCATTTGCCTAAGGGATCTCACAAGCCCCTTCACGAGCCATGAAGTGGACCATTACCCGTGGTCCTGCTCATGAAGGGTGAGGCAGTAGCTAGGCTACCTCATCCCCCCAAGCCTTCATGCCTAAGTCTCCTTCACGAAGTGCTCCACGAGTCGTGGTCCCTTTCGTGAAGTTGAGATAGTGGCAAAGGTTTTGGGTGGCCATTTTTCCAAGACCAAGGGAACTTCACGACCCCCTTCACAACCCATGGAATGGACCTCGGTCCATGGTCCCTCTCGTGAAGGTTGGGCAGTGTGCTCCTAGCTGCCGCCTTGGCCTTTGGCCTTGGCTTGGCCCCTTTGCCTTGGCACTTGCCCCTTGGTCTTGACTGAATTAGCCTTATTATATCCTTAAATGACCTACTAATATTTGGAGAGTCATTTTATGATTTTTAACCTTACGTTTAGGCTCTAGCTTAACCTACCATTTTTCGGAGTGTTACAAAATGTCTAACCTAGTCCAGATTTAAATGAAATCTGAGTCAGGGAAGGTCTAGGGAAATCTGGCAATGAATGGGAGATGTAATTGTGAATTTAATCATATTAGTGGATAGCCAAGACATTAAGGATCTTGTACGGCTTTACTGAATTGAATTCGGGCGAGTAGAACTCCCGAAACTGATCGTGGCGTGAAAGGTTAGTTTCTGAACGTCAAGGGTTGAAGGTGTGTTGTGCAATGGGAGATTGGAACTCAAATTCCGAGCGTCTATCTCCATCCAATCCGCAGGGGGAGGCCGTTGTGGTGGGATTGGGTCTGCAGTAGTGGGCCAGTTGCAACTTAAGTGGGGGAAAAACTCCAAAATCGTTATTTTCTGCAAAACTTTGTTCTTGAGAGCTAGGAGATGACCTAGGGCAATTTCTTAACAGTTTTCCATGACTTTTAGTGCTAAAGGTAAGGATTTTACTCCCCTAATCCGTATTTCGATTCCTAGAACTTAGAATCTTGGGTAATTATCGTTAGGGGAGGGGTTTTGGCCTGAAGTTAATGGTGGGAAAAAGCCCTAGCTGAACATTAGGATCATGGGTTTGGTCTTGGGTTATTAAGATTGTTATAATTCGGGTAAATTAGGCCTTTTTATTGATCATTGCATTAAATTACTTGTTTATAGATCAATATCAAGCGAAAAGAATTCGAAAAGGAAAGGCTCAAGTGTCTTAGGAGGATTCAAGCTTGGTTTCGAGGTAGGTAATGGTTTGGTTTCCTATTATGTGATATATGTCGGATAATTGTTTCATTGTATGTACATGTATGTGAATAGGGAATGTGAATCAATTTAATGAAAAATGTGTGAACAATACATGACATGAACCTGTTACTTGATTGTATGATTTGAGTATTGTTCATTATGGATGTGATTGTGATTGTGGTTGTGTTGATTGGATCGAGTGTCACGTCCCAACACATAGATTGGATCGGGTGTCACATTCCGACACATATATTGAACCGGGTGTCATATTCTGACACATACATTAGTTCGGGTGTCACTTTTCGACACACTAACAGTTTGGGTATGGGTTCCATGAGAGGTCCACTAGTGATGATTTCGTTTATATCTAATTGTCATTAAAATTGGGAAATTGTATGTTGTTCCTAAAAGGATAACTGAACTGTATATATGTGCTTACTGTGTTGTAATTGTTCGTTGTATATTGTGCTTATGGGAGTAGTCGCATGATCCTACCAGTACACTATGTTTGTGTACTGATACTCCACTTTCTCTTTCTTTGTTGAGTACATGGCATCTTCAGGCGGCTACTGACAGACCTTAGTTAGGAGACATTGAGCGTGACCAGATTCAAGGGTGAGCCAGTTCTTTCAGGCTGCCATGGATCTTTCTTGTTTAAGTCCATTCTTTTCGGACTCAGACTATTGGTTTAGGCTGTTTTGTTAGTTTTCGGGGTTGCGCCCCCTTTTCTTAGACTTGTTCGTTAATTAGAGTTTTGGTACAATGACTTTAAGTTCTAGGGATTGAATTTCTGCATTAGTTATTTTGTTAGACCTTCAGAGTTTATGCGAACTCCGTAATTTCTTTTAGTCATTTAAACCTACTTCTGTATCTTTAAATGCTTAGTTTCCTGTTAATTGCTTAGTTGGGTTGTAGTAATGGTTCTCCCACTGGAAGGTTAGCGTGGATGCCAATCACTGTAGTCTGGGTCATGACAGACAATTAGCTTCAAGTTACTATAGTTACTCTTCTTCTTCTCCTTCATCACGACTTGGTTACTTTCAACACGACTTTCATATCATGCCAATGTTTCTTCCAACTACTTAATTCTCTTTGCCAATCTCGGAATAACATACTTGGATAGTATATCAACATCTTCACGATCCCTACATCTAAAGAAGTTGCACGCATCCTCCTAAAATACGCAAAAAAAAACAAATTAAAGAAAAAGACATAAACAAAATATCTCTAAAAAGAATTAGGAAACATACACGATAGCATGGACAAGACCAAACTGATTGTGCTCCGACCATGAAGTTTGCATTGAAAGTAAGTCACCATGTTTGCATCGTAATTTCACTCGCAACATCGGATCATTCTCATCGTTACAAATACTATTCAACATTGCATTTGACATTTTCGGTCAAAACCTAATCACAAAATTAAGAAGAAATTAAACCATAAAAAACTTCAAATTAACGCTTTCTACTGAAAATTATAAGATAAAACGAATTCCTACCTTATTGAGCTTGGGGAAGATGATGAATTCATCAAACAGAGAGCACCAACGTTGATCTTGCTATGGAAAAAAGGATGAAATCGTAAAATTAGGGCTACCAACGGCTCGTTTGGATTTAAATTTGGGGAAGATGATATAAAGTAATTAAATAATTAATAATAAAGAAATAAAATGACACGTGACTCTTTTAAACTGGTAAATGGCAGTGAAAACACTGCATGACGCGCCTCATGTGCGTGGTAACAACCCAGACGAGGAGATAGGTCAAATGGCTCATTTACAAAGATATTAAAAACCTATGTGGGGTGATAGGACACTGCTAATTAAAGTTAATGTGTCTTTATGCAAATATGAGACAATTTTAGTGGTGACTTTATGTCTTTTCTCATATATAATTCTACTTTTTATTATGTTTGTATTGTTTGTACAGTTAGCTTTGGAAATTGTGTGGTTCAAGAATATATTTTTTAATTCCTATTATGTCATTGTATTAGTAATGTATTTGGTTGGAGTACTTTTTCAAACTCTCATTTATCCCTTCTTTTGCACCTTTTTACAATAAACCCATTGATGGATTTTGGTAAATAGATTGAATAATTGAGGTCTTTTCAATGCCTAAAAAGGCAAAAAAATTTTTTTACTAATGTAAGGATTTATGCGAACCCCACAAGTCTTATCACATGTAATGTTCAGTATTTGTAGTTATTTTTATCTTTTTAAAGTTCTATTAACTAATAAAATTCAAGCTATTTCAATATTGTTTATTTCACAACTTCTTCTTTCACTTTCATTTTATGGCAAATTAATATTTGGAAATGTTAATTATTCAATTTATAATTTATTCATCTTATTTTTATTTTTAATTTATCATGTATTCAAAGATTACGTTTAAGATACTATAAATTATTAAAAATAACAATTTAAAATATTTTATTACAAATTTGAAAATTACGCAATATACACTATAAATTACAATAATTAACAACTTAAAATATTTTTACTATCTAATAAGAAGTTCTATAAACCACAATAATTAACAACCTAAAATATTCTATTATATATTTAAAATGACATTAAAAGTACTATATATCACAATAATTAACAACTGAAAAAAAAATAGAAAAATAGAAAAAAATTAGTTGACTCTTGAAATTATATCGGTGACACATGAATTTGAATAGATGGAACAATATATATTATTGAAAGTTATGTAAACTATATTATAAATGACAATAATTAACAACTGAAAATACTTAAAACAACATATAAGAAATTTGGTGAACTCTCTTAATTCCATATGTGTCACATAAATTGGAACAAAAGGAGTCATATATTTTTTTCGAAAATGACATTAATTTTTTTTTTATAAATTATAACAAATTATTTTTTGAAAAAACATACAAAAAATTAGTTGACTCTCCAAATTTCATCTGTATCACATAACTTGAGATAAAAAAAAAGTAACATTTATTGGGCCCATGCTGGCACGGACACCTAATATCTAGTGTGTGTATATATATATATATATATATAAACTGAATACACGCTTGTAATGGAATACACTAAACTGCTAAGATGAAAATGAAAAAAAATCTAATTAAAAAATAAAAAGGTAAAAATTATGGGTTACTATGAAAAATAGAATAAATTTGTCATACATTTGACGTTAGTTCAATATAGGGTGAAAATCGTTTCACCCCAACTTTGTATTTTCAAAATCAAACCCCCACATCAACTTTGAATAATAGTCAAACACCTCCTTTTATCCTAATTAAAATCATCAAAATACCTATTATATCCTTTTATTATAATCTTCAAATTTTTTACTTCTTTATAAATCATGACATTTCCATTTTTTTTAATTCATTTAACAAAATTTTTATTAAAACATAAACATAGTATCTTTTGGGCGAAAAATGTGAAGAATACTAATTAAGTATATACACTAATGATATTGTATAATGAAGTAAATTATTGTAATAAAAAAAATATTTTTATCAATAATAATCAAAACTCTAATATTTATTTATACAAATGATATAGAAAAAAAATAATAAATTCAAAGATATTTCAATGTGGAAAATACAAATAATTTAATTAAATGTCTTTTCCCTTTTCAGTATTAGAATCTAGCTCTTGCATCTTCATTATAAATCTAGTAATAGTATTATTATTATTTTGAATTATTTCAATTGAATTTATCTCTGATAGAGGCAGAAGCGGGAGCCACCAGAGCTAACTGCGTCGAGCGTTACGATTGAAGGAGGAAGGGAGACAATTCAAATGCAAAATTTTACAAATTTCGTTTTTTTTTCTTCTGAATTCGCTCTTCTCTGTTCTTGGTCTAAAAATAAAGAAAGACACTTCAAATTTAAACTGAATTTTGGAAATCCAGACCGGCTTAAAGAATCACTCTCGCTAATTAATACATATATTAATTAACGCAATACACACTTGTAATGGAATACACTAAACTAGTACTCCCTCCGTCCCATTTTATGTGGCAACATTTCCTTTTTGGTCGGTCCCAAAAAGAATGTCACATTTCCTTATATGGAAAGTATTTAAAGGTACAATTCCTTTTTTATCCTTGTTGGTCCCACTTAATCTTAAAATAATACTCCAATACATTTATGAGGAGAGAGAAATTGAGTCTACTTTTTAAAAGGGCAATTTGGTAAACATTTCAAAGTCTTCATTTATTTCTTAAACTCCGTGCCCGGTCAAATGTTGCCACATAAAATGAGACGGAGGGAGTATGATGAAAATTAAAAAAATCTAATAAAAAGAAGAAGTAAAAGGTCAAAAATATGGAGGTAACTATGAAACATAGAATAAGTTTGTTATACATTTGACTTTAGTTTTGATATAGGGTGAAAACCGTTTTCACTCCCAACTTTTGTTTTTTCAAAATCAAACTCCACCTTCAACTTTGAATAATAGTTAAACAGCCCCTTTTACCCTAATTAAATCATTAAAATGCATATTATATCCTTTCATTATCAGTTTTAAATTTCTTACTTCGTTATAAATCATGACCATTTTCATTTTTTTAAAATTCATTTAACAAATTTTTCATAAAACATAAAAAAAATAAATTAAAATGTGAAAAATACTAATTAAGTATGTACGCTAATAATGTTGTATAATGAGGTAGATTAGCATAATGAAAAAATTAATTTAATCAATAATAATCAAAACTTTAGTATTTATTTATACAAGTGAAATAGAAAAAAATAACAACTATTCAAATATATTTCAATGTGGAAAATACAAATAATATAATTTAATTATTATCAATATTTTTAAAGATTGTATTTATTTAGATTTAAAATTATTTTAAACTATAATTGATGTCGTACTTCATCAATGTCAATCAACACTTGTTTACTCATATAGATAATAGAGAATATCCCCACAGTTTATATTACTTGATCACATTCTAAAATTAGTTGTTTTAAATTTACTTGTCTAATTTATGAAATTAAGAAAAAGAAATTAAAAAAATTATTTCAACTTGTAGTATTAAATAACTCCATAAAGTAGTAGTAGTCAAATTTAATGTTTCAAAGCATTATTAATAATGTAAGTTTGGTAAAATATACATTTAATTAAATTTTTAAGGGAAAAGTGTAACACCTTGAACTTTGGTTAGTTTTTAAGTTTTGCGTCAAATTCAAACAACCATAAATTTTAGCGCAAAAGAAGTTAGGTGGCCCATGAGGTATCAAATCAAAGGTATTTGAATCATCTTTCCAATGCCATCGAGTTAGCTAAATTCCGAGTTCGGATGAAAGTTATGCCCATTGAGTGCAGCCTCTCTAGTTAAGACATTTTCATCCATTTTAAGGAGAGGTATTTTGGTCTTTTCCCTACCCAACTAGGCCTACTCATTTTTTTTTACCCAATTAAGGGTCTAAACTGATTGAGATTAGACCCTTTTCACCTCCGTTCAACGTCTGTATGCGTTCCTTGAATCATGTATTCACTCTCTTCTTTTTACCAACTATCTAAGTCTTCATTAATCATCGAGAGATCCTATATATTAATCATAACTCTTATATTTTCATTTCAAATCAAAGTAAAGATTAAGAGTGAAGTTCGAGAAACCTTTTTGAGTCATTATGCAAAGTCTTTTATAATCTTCTAAAACTTTTTTTTAAGACTTTAGTGAATGAGTAAGAGAATCAGAAGAGTTGAGTTTCATGTTTCAAAATGAGTCTAAGGAACTAAGTATTCCCAAGTGTAAGCACTTTTACATTTAAAACAAAAGGAAACCTTGATTTCTAAACGAGTTCATGGGGAGTTTTTGAGCAGTATCTCTTTTAAGAAAATCTTTTGAGTAATTATCTCAAGTTGAGGATGAGTTATGTTTTTATACATTTGAGCATGAGTTCTACATATTATTGGGAGAAGTATTGAGGACTGATATAAGGATGAGTTAAGACAACTCAAAATCCTCATAAACCATGTAAGCCAACATGGGTAAATGATCATATTTTTTAGATGATTCCTTATTGCTTTTAAGCATATCTTAGTGGATCTACTTAGTTGAGGATGTTCTATACCCCGGCAAGGTATAGGACAGTTCTGGCAATGTAAACCAGACGTTGTATCATCACGTTGCTCATAGTGATGATTTTCGGTTAGAGAATCTCCCAATTAAGATGTAACACCCAGGATCCTGGTAAGCTAGACTAGAGCTATATGTGTGAGGGGGTGACTAACCATGAAAGAGGGCAAGGGCCTAAACTACCTTGGGAGGGGTGAAGGAAGACATTTTTCTTATTTGGACCATTCGGCGAGGGGCAGTATCATCGCCAAAGTCACTTGGAGATTAGCCAAGTGAGCCTCCATCGCCTAGTGGGCAACCCCCCTTGTCCTAACTACTGGAATATTGGGCGAGCTAGGTTAGGGCTCGCCAACCCACATGGCGCATTGCCCAAAGGCCCTCCTCATCGCCTAGTAGACTACCTCCATAGGGAGGCATTCTGGAAAATTTGGCGGACCAAGGGTCCACTTTGCAAGTCACCAAGTGCCCTATCTTATGAGTTAATGCTGTGTTTGAGTTCTTCTATTGTGAAATAAGTCTTCCGCTGAGTATTGAGCTAGACCAAGTGTTCACTTGGGACTAGCAATGGTTCTCGGGTGTTGGCCACGTCTAGGGTGTAGGCCGGGACGTGACTGAAAGACTCAAATATGCCACTGAACTTTTTGAAAAGGCTCATTTATGTCATTCTTTAAAAGGTTGGCTTATCTATGTCATTATTGTTAAAGAAAATACTCATCCATGCCTTTTTTTACTTTGGTTTTGCAAAACCATTTTTTACACCCCAAACAACATTTAACACTTTTCAATTGGAGTTTTTGGATCAAATCAACTTTTTTTGCTTCGTTTTCCTTAAAACACCAAGAACACATGAAGAACATAAATAACTCCTAAAATTTTCAACATATTCAATTCTTCAAGAAGTCAAATAAAATTTTCGGCTACATCATTAATTTCTTTTTTAAAAAAACCAAAATTCAATAATCATTTGTAGAGTTTAAAAAATTCACCTGTATTAAAAAAAAAGATTCAAAAATAATGAAAATCAGTGCCAAATTGTCAAAATTTTGTTTTGATTCGTGTTTTTGTAGTTGTTTTTGACATTAGATCTTTGTTCCCTAGTGTTTTTGCGTCTATGTTTAAAATTTAAAATGATTTGAAGTTGTGGAGAAAATTCTATTGCTAAAGAATGTCAAAGGCTTGAAACTTTGAAGAAATTTCAAGTGGGTCTTGTTGAATTAGGTTGAATTTGAGCTCAAAAGATATTGAATTTTGGTATCTAGCTCGAAGGGAAACTACTCTTGAAATTTGAGGTGATTTCGTGAAAAATTGAAGAAGTTTGAAATTTGGAAATTGTTAATGTTCTTTATATGTTCTTAAGGAAGAAGAAGCAAAAATAGTATATTTTATCTAAAAACTCTAGTTGAAAAGTGTTAAAAGTTATTTGAGATGTAAAATATGGTTTCGCAAAACTGGAGTTAAAAAATGGAATGAATGAGTCTTTTCTTTAACAACAATGACATATATAAACCAAACTTTTAACGGATGACATAAATAAGTTTTTTCTAAAAGTTCAATGATATAGTTGAGCATTTTCCCTTTTTTAAGGGGTGTCATATCAAGAAGGATCAAGTAATATGAAACACACAGAGTAAGAGAGTGGAGGAAGACAAAAATATACGCATACATGCATAAACACGCTTAATGCTTATTATATTAAAATACGGGTAAAATAGACAATGCATATGATAAAGGGGAAGTTTGATTATTGTTTAAAGTTGAGAAGAGGGTTTAATTTTTAAAGCAAAGTTGAAGGTGGAGGTGACATATTTGGGACTTAATTGAAACAGCTGGTCCTATAGTTAAGGCATGTGAGTGAAGATCGAGTCATCCAAAATTGACGTTAAAATTTATGATTCATCACCACCTGTTCTCTCTCGTGAAAAGCGTTAGCCACTCACTCAATCAGGAAAATTTTTATTCTGAGCGAGGCATACCAACTCATACTTGTATGAAGACATTCTTTAATTGACAAATGGACTGTAATGGGTCCCATTTTTCAGTCAATTTAAAATTCTGTCCTTTCTTCCCGTACTTACTTTTATCCTTCATCTTTTTCTGTTACTTTTTTTTTTTCACTTCTCTTTCAAAGTATTTTGTTTTTTATTGAATGTTTTTTTTTTAGGAAAATCTATGAAGAGTGTTCATGTATTATTTATGTGACGTAATTTAGACTGTTTTGGGATTTAAAAGTTTGATTTTGGAGAATAATTTGTCAGTGTATTGGTTAATCGATTTAATTAGTCATAAAAATATTGTGCATTGATTTTTTTAATTATTTTTTATGTAATCAATATATGAATTTTGAATAGAAGTGTTCATAGTTTTATATTTTGATTGATTTTTATTTTTTACATTAATACATTTTGATTGAATAATTAGTGTATTTATAAATAATTAAAATTGACTAAATTTTTGATTGATTTTTAATTATTTACAAACACTTTAATTGACTTTAATGTGTACGGTTAATGGTTAATTTATATAATTTTTATAAAAAATAACACATTTTATATAATTTTTCATCAGAATTTTACTACTAAATATTTTTAATAGGTTGAAAGATTCAGGTGCCAACATATTTTATAAAAGAAAGACACGAATCAAAATTAGTTTATGTAAAACAAATTGAGATTGTCAACAATTTTTTTTTTTTACATATTTCTTATAAACTCTATTCACCTAACTAAGCTTATAAATCCCAACACATTTTTTATAATCCAAAAAAAAAATTAGTTATCATAATAGTAGTAAATGCTTAAACGAAATAAATAGAGAAACAAATATTTATTTGGAAGAAGAGTGGACAAAATGACAAGGGAAACAGAAAAAGAAAAAGGATAAGAGTAATTAAATATGGCAGAAGAAAGGACAGAATTTTGAATTCTGAAAAATGGGACCCATTACCGTCCATTTGTCAATTAAAGAAGGCCCTCATACAAGTATGCGTTGGTATGCCTCGCTTAGAATAAAATTTTTCCTCAATCAGTAAGAAAGAGAAAAAATCTGTTTGATATTTTTTCAATTCGTTTTTGTATTTTATCGAGACCCCAACTTTTTCATTCCTAATCTTCTTCACAAAAACAAACCTCTGCACTGGTGGTGGTGGAGACTTCCTTCGACTAAAGGTAACAATTCAACTTTTGCTATACTTATAACCACTGTTATACCATTGTTCGCTTCTTTAATCAGCTCAAAATTCAATCTGACATAGTATAGTTGTTCATATTTATGCCAAAACACATTTAATCTAATAGTTATATTAACCACCCATATTCTTCATTTTAAAGTGTTTCATATTATAAATGTTAAATTTTGATTAGCCTAGGGTTTCAATTGAGGGAGTTTCAAAGTTGGTTCATGCATTTCAGTAAATTCAATCTCTGCATTGGATACTCTGAAACCTGTTGACATTGTTTTGTACAACTAATTAGTTGGTTTTGCTACATTTTGAGGAGTTCCACTTGGTTTTATTCAGTTTAAGATGGTGAATTCGGGGTTGAAGTCAAGGAAGGTGAGCTTCAGAATCCCATTCTATACTCAGTGGGGGCAGAACCTTCTCATCTGTGGTTCAGATCGGTTGCTTGGTTCATGGAATGTGAAAAAGGGTCTATTATTGAAGCCTTCTCACCAAGGGGAAGAGCTTATATGGTCCGGAAGCATTCCAGTTCCTCGTGGATATCAAAGTGAGTACAGTTACTATGTGGTGGATGATAGAAGAAATATCCTGCGATGGGAGGTTGGAAAGAAAAGGAAACTGTTGCTTCCTGACGGACTTCAGGATGGGCAGTCACTAGAACTTCGTGATCTCTGGCAGGTGCTAATTTTATTGCCTCTCTTTCTCATACTGTTTTTTCAATACTAAGCATTCGTGTCCCTTGATGAACTTTGGCTTATGAGAAAGGAAGATATGCCAGTTGTTCTGTGTCCCTTTCTCATACTGTTTCGTGAATACTGCACCACCTAGGATGCGTGTTCCTTGGATGAACTTAATTATGAGAAAGGAAGGCATGCGAGTTGCTCCTAAAATTCTTTCTTACGGCATATGACTCTTCCACTAGTATGTAGTTGTCAAAGACATTTAGTATGAACTAAATGATGAATCAAAAGATGACAAAATTGTTCAAATTTGTTTTCTCTAATTCTCATTATCCTCATGTGTACCTTTAATCTTCGTGTAGTATTCTCAATCCTCATTCTTTATTCATTTGGCTATTTCGCTTTAAAATTTCAAAAACATGCGTTTCCACATACCCAGTGGTCGCTTAAGTTTAATTCTCTTTGAATTGTGATTCCTGAAATTAAAAAGGATTGAAAAATTTAGGGATTCTGAAGCATTCTCCGCCCTGTTATTCTATATTCACAATCTTCTGTGGTCTTCCCCTTATCACTCCGGAGAAGTTGTATTTGAAAAATTGCTGAAATATTATTCTTGGCTGTTTCCAGATTATCTTAACTTTTTCTCTTTGATAAATGTCTATCGTGTATTCAGCTAAAACAGTAGTTCTAACTATTGACAGACAGAGAATAGAGAATCAACATCTTTTCATTTGACATTCTTCCTTTTAATGGCACCTGATCTTTTTCTCCATAGAAATTGCAATTTCTGTGTTATATCCTACCAATTTAGTCAATTTAACTCTTGGTCTAGCTGCACATTTAACAATATGCAGGAGAGATAACATATATTGCTCATAAATATACATCTGCAAAAATATTATACTTGAGAAATTTAAAGGAGGTTATTAGTAAAACCTTTAGAACTTCCTAAATTATTTATCCAAATGACTCTACATTAATTCCTAAAAACACTAGGTCTGTTTATTAATTCCTTTTGGGTGTTCTTCGGTGCTTACTTTTACTCCAGAAAAAAGAAGAAGAAGAGTTTATCATAGTTTTGAACTTTCCCCTCTTTTTCTCTCATCCTTGGGACATCAGAATTTTGTAACGGAGTAGCCATTACATATTTTTCACCTCCTCTAGTAGAGGTAGCATAGTCTTTTAAAGGGCTGAAGCGAAATGCTGTCCTTTATTAACCATTCATATTGATCACTTTAATTTGAGAATTGTAAAGATGGGTGGTTAATGTTCCAAGTGCCACATGCTCTGAGGCTTGTTTGGGTTTGTTAAAAAGATACTTCATCATGGTTGTCTGACGTTACACATTCTTCTTCTAAAGCCTTCAGCTTTAGTTCACTTATTTAAATCCCAGTGAAGTGACATAAGACTTTACTCTAATGTGGGGCAAAAAACCTGTATACAAGGGGTTTTTGGTTCATTTGGAGGATCTGCAACAGGTTATGCTGTGGAGGAATTGGGAGAGTTAAGGTAGTAAAAGCCTTGTGAAATATGCCCGACACCAATTGTTTGTCTTGTAATGCTGTCCTGCAAAACACAAGAACTATCAAGGAATATTATGGCACAATTGAAGGAACGAGTTAAATGACTAACGAATGTGCCTTGCCTTAACTCAATTATACCTTCTTTTCTCCCTTTAGAACCCCCAGGTCTGGTAAGAAGGATCTCATTATCATTGATGACAAAATGGTCATTTGCTTTAAATACCAAATGATCTTCACACAAAATCTTTGGGATAGATTAGTAAATTGTTTGTCTCTTTATATAAGTAGAGGTAATTTGAATAAACTCGCTTTAGTCACAAAGATGGGTGTAAGAAGAATCTATAGGCTCATCAATACTCCATTCTACAAATTTTCTTTTCTATCTTAATACTTTTATTGTTGATGCTCGTCTTGGACCTGGCCGTGCCCTTTTTGGCTTGTCAGGCTCATGCGACACCGACATCAAAGAGGAATGCTGATGTTGATGTGCTTTACTTGAGCCAAGGGTCTATCGAAAACAACCACTCCACCTTCACAAGGTAAGGGTAAAGCTGTGTACATGTTGTTTTTTAAAAATGGGGCAGCAAAAAGAATTGATTGAAATGACTTTCAATAGCTTTCAATTATTTTATTAAGCATTGAGGGAGTTAAATAGCCAACATAAAATACAAAATTTGTATAATTTGAAATTTAAAACCGCCTAAAATATCTCAACAACTCAAACAACCTAACTATAATTCAAAATTCAAAATTCAAATTA
Organism: Solanum acaule; assembly: GCA_036250505.1. NCBI lineage: Eukaryota > Viridiplantae > Streptophyta > Magnoliopsida > Solanales > Solanaceae > Solanum > Solanum acaule. The sequence continues at coordinate 53,542 of JAJOOR010001286.1, forward strand.
TCTTAAATTAAACATCTTATTTTGCCAACTTAAAAGCAAATTTCAACACTCCTCCTTTGCTTTAGTTACTGCAATTTTAAAAAATGCTCCTCCTCAAAGTTTGCTCTAGCAGTTGATGCTGAATTTCTCTTGATTATTTTTGAACTTGCATATCTTTTGGATATTGACGATCTTTCTTTTTCTTCTTTTGATTTTGATCTTCAAAAACACCTTCCATGTCATTGTATTGTGTATAAGTTATTCAAAAAGTGGGTTTTATTTGGACAATTATAGGATTTGCAAAGTATTGTTGTATGCATTTTTCTTCCATCAGAACAACTTATATGACATAGGTTATAAAATATGATTTCATTTTCACTGCCAGTGAAACTTTTTTGGGCATTCAAAGAGAGATTGCTGCTTGCTCTTTTTGTTGGTTAAAAATTGGTTGAAAAAAGCATGTGCATTGAAAAAGCATGGTTTGAAAACAGTAGCCTTGATGGGTTACAAGGATACCCTTATGGGTTAATAATTGTATGGCAGTTCTTTTGAGGATTTCACAGATCCCGTAAGATCAATGAAGCTCTTGATACCATTGTTGGTGTTTTTTAAAAAATGGGGCAGCAAAAAGAATTGATTGAAATGTCTCTCAATGGATTGAAATGACTTTCAATAGCTCTCAATTATTTTAATAAGCATTGAGGGCTTTAAATAGCCAACATAAAATACATAATTTACATAATTTAAAATTTAAAACAACCTAAAATATCTCAATACTTGAACAACCTAACTAAAATTCAAAATTTAAATTATCTTAAATTAAACAACTTATTTTGCTAAAAACTACTACAGTAACTTAAAAGCCAATTTCAACTGTACACACCACCCTCTCCACACCTCACTTGGAGGATTACACTGTGTATGTTGTAGTTGACTGATATGATATTCAATATATTCTGCAAAATGACCTCAAACGTGCTTCTTATGTATTTAATTTTTCTTTGTAATCAACACCCTTTTCAACAATTTCCTTTTGTTTTGACTTTGGTCTAGCAACTTAAGTTTTTTCTTCCGTTGCAGACTGGTTCCGACAATATCCCTTTTAGAAGTGCATTTAAGGATGTCATCTTTCGGTCAAGTTGGAGTTTGGGTGGTGAAAGGTCCCTGGAGATCACTCAGAATAAGCTGGACCAGGATGGTAATTTTCTCTGTTGGATGCTCTATCTATGAAACAATCTTAGTTGAAATGTGCTTTCTAATGATACTGCTGAAACAGGTTCAGTTATTCTGCAATTCAGAATCTGCTGCCCCTATTTAGAGGAAGGAACATCTGTAAGATCTCTTTTCACAGAACAACCTTTGCTATTTTTACATGCATATGTTTTTTTTGTTTATGTGCCCATTAATATCCTTGCAATCCATCTTGATGTCAGACCTGACATACATGTTATCCTGTAGATTTATGTGCTTGGTAGCTCCTTAAATCTTGGGCAATGGAAGATTCAGGATGGCCTTAAGCTCGCGTATGCTGGCGATTCTTTATGGCAGGCAGCCTGCGTTATGGGAAAAGATGACTTCCCTTTAAAATATCCTTTTGTCTGCCTGAGTTATAGGCTAAATGCAGTTCCATTTTATCATAAACTTGACAGTAATTTCTTTCATGTACACTCTTTCTTCCTTAATGCTTTAAACATACAAGTACTGCAAACATAGTGAGGCTGGAACATCAGTGGAATGTGGTACCAGTCGCGAGATTTCTGTTGATGTCACAACAGGTGAATCTGGATTTGTAGTTCTGTCAGATGGCTTAATGCGGGTAAGTCAGCTATAAGATATAAACAGTGGCTTTTTTTGTTTGTTAAACTGATACGGGAGTATAAGCTGAAAAGAAAGCCAATCTGTGTTATTATCAGGAAATGCCGTGGAGGGGAGCGGGTGTCTCAATACCCATGTTTTCTGTACGATCAGAGGCTGATCTTGGAGTTGGGGAGTTTCTTGACCTGAAGTTACTTGTAGATTGGGCCGTTGAATCTGGCTTTCATTTGGTTCAGCTTTTGCCCATCAATGATACATCAGTCAACTGTATGTGGTGGGATTCATACCCTTATAGGTAATTTTCGTTGATAAGGATTTTGATTTGAGCTCCGAATCATCATATAGATCAGATCGATTCCATCTTGATAATTTATCAACAACATAAATAGTGGATTGATGACAAAGTATTGTTTATCCAGCTTTAGTGCTTTTGAACCTGCTTTATAATCAGTAAAAATGCCAACTTTCAGCTACAGAAATACAGTTCAAGTTCTAAATCTTAGTGTATGGTCAGCAATAGCGAACCTGGAATACACAAATTGAGTGGTCTGTATACCCATACTCCTGCTCCCTTTAGCAACATACTAAGTTACCTCTATCTAAAGCCTAAGCTGAGGAAAAAAGGAATAATGCTACATAGATTCGTATTTGATCCTACATTTGGCGATTAAGATGTAGATCTCCTATATGGATGAAGGAATGCTCCTTTATTAGGTTGAACAGAAAAGGAAAATTTGATTCAAAAGGAGTATATGCATTTCTTGAGTTCTTTCTGGAAGCTTTCTGATAGGGTTTGTAACTGCATAAACAATAAGACAATCTTAATAGAATGATTGCTTCTGTTTATTGAAAACAGAGTGCATGAAATATTTGCTGTACCCCAGTTCATATAATTGGCCAATTTAGTAGTGAAGCATTAATATCTATCAAATTTCGTGTTTGCTATATCCTTAAACTTTGTCTATTAGGTGAGCTAATGAATTTTCTGTTATTTTAAGCTCTGTTATATAGAATTACTAATTTGATATTAGTTGTTCCATTTTCATGCTTGATGCAATACAGCTCCCTCTCAGTATTTGCATTGCACCCATTATACCTACGGGTAGAGGCCATTTCAGAGAACATTCCAGAGGATATCAAGGTGTTCATTTTAGTCTTTATTATGTTGCATCTGTGTATAAAACACCTTTTTTGTTGGATCAGCTGAACAGTGAAAATTCCATTTATATCTTGAACTTGTGTGACTATTTCTCTACTCATTCACAGCAAGAGATCAGGGAGGCAAGAGTTCAGTTGGATAAAAAGGTATTCACAAAATTCTTCGATTTTGAATCTGCTTTCAGAGTTTGTTGGGAACAAAGGCATTCATGTTCATCTTAATTGCTGCTTCTATACAAGCTCCTTGTTGCAACCAATTTCCTGTCAGATCACCTAGCTATGAAGTTTTTCATACAGCAAAATTGCTCTTAAACCTCCTAGACCTTGACTGCTGCCATACCAGTATTGATGTGACTGTGTTACATTGCCACTCCAATTGACCACCATGACCACAGCATGCCATTCCTTTCTCTACAGTCTCTTATGTGTAAATTTGTAGAACATTCTCTTAGGTCAAACAGTTCCATCATGAAGGACATATATATTCATAAATCTGATAATTTCCTTATCTTTTTGTCTGGCCTATGATTATTGCAGGATGTAGATTATGAAGCTTGCATGGCTACAAAACTTTCTATTGCCAAGAAAATTTTCGCTCGTGAGAAGGAGACCATACTAAACTCAAAATCATTCCAGGAGTTCTTTTCTGAAAATCAGGTTCTTCAGGATTTAATTTCATTACATTTGGGATTCAAAACTTAAAGTTAGAGACATTTTTTTTTGGCTATGTTTACTCTAATGGCTGGCTGGAGTAAAGGAAATGAGAAGAAAAAAAAGAACCTTGAGATCCTTTCAATGTAAATTTTAGTTTGTAAGCATAATATAGTTAAATGTTTCCTTCCCTGCAAATTGACTGGAATATGCCGATCTTAATTATGCTTTTGCATTGGTCCTTTATTGTTAAGTGCAGGAATGGTTGAAACCCTATGCTGCTTTCTGTTTTCTGCGGAACTTCTTCGAAACATCCGAGCGCAGTCAATGGGGCCGGTTTTCTGAATTTTCAAAAGAAAAGGTAATACCGCTTAAGTTCAAGCATAGAAACAATTAAGTTCAGGTAGCCTCGTAATCCCCCTATTGGTTTCGTACTTACAATGTATTTCCTGTTACTGCAGCTTGAGAAACTAATCTCTAAAGAAAGCTTGCACTATGAAGTTGTTAGTTTTTATTACTACATCCAGTTCCATTTACATCTACAAGTAAACACAATCTTTATGTATTCTGTATTCCTCTATGAATTTTTTATCTTTGTTGTATATGAAAAACTGCTATTGTACACTAAAGCTTTCCATATCAGTTATCAGAAGCTGCGGAATATGCGCAAAAGAAAGGTGTAGTGCTGAAAGGTGACCTGCCCATTGGTGTTGATAGGAATAGTGTCGATACCTGGGTCTACCCAAATTTGTTTCGCATGAACACCTCAACTGGGGCACCCCCTGACTATTTTGATAAAAATGGCCAGAATTGGGGATTCCCCACTTATAATTGGGAAGAAATGTCAAAAGATAACTATGGGTGGTGGCGTGCTCGTCTAACACAGGTACCTAAAACTTAGTTCCGGCTTTTTCCTTTCCTACTCTGGTACTTTAATTTTTACGTGTTCATTTCAAACTTTATCAATGTTGTCATTTTACAGATGGGGAAGTACTTTACAGGTTATAGGATTGATCACATATTGGGATTCTTCAGAATATGGGAGCTCCCAGAACATGCAATGACTGGCCTTTGTGGAAAATTTCGACCTTCTATTCCTATTAGTCAGGTATCTAATACTTTACATGTGAGAGTTACTGCTTTCTACAATTCTTGTAAGGTTTAGATTGTTCTTACATCATTTAGGTAAAGAGATTCTGTAATAAATCCACTAACTGGTTACTTTGCAGGAAGAACTCGAGTCAGAAGGATTATGGGACTTCAACCGTCTTACCCATCCTTATATTGGACAAGATCTTTTACAGGTATTGAAACTCTGTAGAATTTGAGAGCGAAGAAAGACTTCTTTGTATTTTAGTATGTCTTTACATCCCATGAGAAGAGCTATTTATACAAGTGAATTGTAACCGATTAAGGAAAGAAAGACAATCAATTATTACAGTAAAAGGAAATATTCTAGTCCGATAATTACGCTAGGATAAGGAAATAAAGTCTCCTAAAATCATACTAATTCATTAGCAGTTAAACACCAACGCTCCTCCCTCAAGTTGGAGGAAAGATGTTGCACATATCTAACTTGTAAGGAAAATATGAAAAAGTTCTGTTGCAGAGGCCTTTTGTATGCACACCCGTCAATTGTTTTTTTGACGGTACATAAAGTAAACTCAAGGTGCCATTATAGTGCCTCTCTCTTTGATGAAGTGCTGATTATTTCAATATGTTTTGTTGGGTCATACTGAACATGATTTCAATATGTTTTGTTGGGTCATACTGAACATAATTTAGCTATACTGATTGCATCTTTGTAATCGCAATATAAGGGATGTTTCCTATTTTAGAAAAATCTCAATTCTTCTAGTAACTTTTGTAGCCAAAGAGGCTCACAAACATCCTGGGCCATAGATGGTTGTACCGAACTCCAATGAGGTTTCGTTTGGTTGTACTTACTCCTCTTGACTTCCTTCAAACCTCTATGAAGTTTCATCCCATTCCCACACTCGTAGAACAGGTTATAGCCTTTAGACACAATGGATGATTACGAAAATGGCACTTGTCCTTGGCTAAGTCAATCACATATCCAAATGACCTCCAAATGACCCCAAATTTGGTAAGCAACTAAGCATATATAAAAACATGCTAGGAACAAGTCCCTGTCCTGGAATCCCTAGATTCCACCTTTAGCTCGAGAACGTGCGGCAGTGACATACCAACCGCACGTGGCTTTCGCTGACGAGCTAGGAACAAGTCCCTGTCCTGGAATCCCTAGATTCCACCTTTAGCTCGAGAACGTGCGGCAGTGACATACCTTGCTGCACGTGGCTTTCGCTGACGAGCTAGTCCCTTGTGCACCCCAAGTCCTTGTGAAACATCTTTGACACTCTTAAGGCATGTCATATAACATCTCATATGGTTGTTGCGTCGTGCCATGTCTCTATGCCTCATATTCATACTTCAGCCCCTCCTTCAACACATGTTGCATGCATGGCTAACATAGGTGCAACCTTCTTAGCCCGCACTTCCTAGCCAGTGTACACACCCATATTTCTGGGGCGTTACACCCTCATATAAGCAAGACAGTCATCATCTCGATGACATACGACACCAACGAACACTCGAAGTCTGTACCCTTGGGGATTTACATCGTGGTTCCCAAATCCATGTGTGATGGAACTCTTTTGAGCTCATCTTAAGTTGGATTCATGCCCCTCACACTTTCTCCCCCAAGTATTGTCTAAGCTGCATCTGCATTTCACCTCCCGGTGTTCACTTGGACGGTGCCTCCACAGCTGCACTCTCTAGTGACTAACTTCGTTGTGACACTCATGTCAACCACACCATGACCCTCACGACCTACAACTGTTCGGAACCTATTTCTTCCTTGCAATGCACTTGCAATAGTACTAGCGCCGCAAACAAGACTACAAAATTTGAAAGCCTCATAAGCATGTACTTTGCATTTTGAGTACGGCCTAGTAACTAGACAAATCATGGTGCAAACTGTCTAGTACCACAAACAAAACTAAAGCATTGGAGGCACCGTAAGCATGCCCTTGACATCTCTAGCCTGGTCCATAATCTGAGAACCCCCATAGATAATTCGCAGTCCCACCGTGCCTTAGAAGACATCCATTTCCTTTCGGACATTCGCTTCAACAACACAAACATACCTCGACCTGATTGACCAGAAAGGTAGGCATCCCTCGATGTTGCATCCATGCCAACCATACCTCTATAGTCCTTTCACAAACACAATTTTGTCCAATCGGCATACAACCCGACCTCTAGCATCTAATGCTTCAACATGGCACTTTTGGCACATCATGTGCTCTGCACCTGTAGGCACTTTGCACTTCCTTTGGGACATACTTCTGGCAAGTACTTCACATATCAAAGTGTCGGCGTTCACATACATCTATGAACTAGACTTCTTTGTCCAAAACATTCTCTTCCCCTTTGTAGCTCTTCAATACCCGAAGGTTAAGCCTATGATGAGGACCAACTTGGTGCTCCCAATTTTTGGATGGCCTATGGTGAGGACCCTCTAGGTGTTCCCAATTCTCGGCTGAGCTATGGCGAGGCCTGCAAAACACTCCCATCTGTGGTCTTACCCGGCTTGACCTTCTACTCTTGGAAATACTTCATTTGTGAACTTGGATACACAGTACTTTGGCACTGTGCCTCCCCATGGAATGGTTCGGCAGCCATGCCCCTCACATACCTGATGGCTGTCTCCACCTTTTCTTGACTCTATAGCCCTTCACAAAAAAACCTGCACTCGGGTCCTACTTTACGCTAGTGGTGTGATTTGTGCTATCCCGGTTCAAGCCGTGAATAACATTACCAACTTGCAAGCTGAGCTTGCCCATGCCGTAGGCTCCAACCTACTCTTCCTGCATGTTTCTCATGCAGGAAACATGCAGGACCTGTCTTGCCATTCTTTGCAACCCATCATATGGCTAGGTATTCTTAATGCCCAACTATCCAAAAGGACACGTTTAGCCGCCCTCATTCAGTGGCCCTTAGGTGTGGCTCAAGTCCATCCATCTTGGAAGGACACTCAAGTGATTCATCCAATGCATCCATGGCAAGATCTCAGCGCGATCAAGACCAAAGTTTATAGTCCATGGCAACGTAGACCCATTTACTAGCCATTGACTCATCGACACATTTCTTTAATTTCACAAGCCTAGACTTTTCATGGCTTACAACTCAACTCGTCGTATTGCATGAATACACACCTTGACTGACAAGCTTCTAATGCACTCACCATCTCCGCCTGACGTTCATCGTCAAGTCCGCACTTCTTGCTAATCAAGCTGCCAACAAACTGCTTACAGTGTTTTGGGAAAACTGACGATTGGTCACAATCTAGAACACTTGAACAACAACAATCCAATTGTCCAATCTTGTGACAACACCTAAATAACATCGCACGATGGCGTTACATGTCAACCAAACGTGCCTTGACATAATCCCTTTGAGACATTACCCACTGATTGGAATTCATCCCTCGAAGGTAGCTCAATCACATTCAGATGCTTCAAATTCAAATCAATCCACACAAACAAATGCGGAATAAGGGCGTGATTCTGGTTGTCCTAGATCTTGGCCGACACAACTCAATCTAGCTTCAGTGTATGCAATCAATCTTCCTTAGACAGTAGCATTGGGTTCACCGATTTTGGATGAGTAGGGGCAAACAACTATATCTGCTTCGACGTAGTCTCTACACAGAAGTTCACAATTTACTCAACATTTGTATGACTTTACTCTGATACCACTTGTCACGGGCTTATATTCAACTGCTTCACCAACACACAATTTACTTGTGCGTTACCTAAAGTTTCCCCTAGCTTAGGGCCAACCTTTCTCTTTTCCCAGGCTCTTCCATACGATCCTTGTACCTGTGGAGAGGTTGGCCTCAAGGCTCCCCTCATTGTGCCGCTTGTTTGCTGTTATGGCTATGACATGCATTCGACTCATTTGTCACACCCTTACATGCTAGATCATATCAATGTGTGCCCTGGGGTTTGGCTACGGACATGTTTGTCCCTTGCTTAAACTTCAGCATCGCTACCACGTGCACATTCCTATTCTCAAGCTTGCCTGTCACCTCGTGCATGCGCACTTGGCCTTTACTTTGCCTGAGTAGGGCAACTTCCAATCCTTGGCCTTAGCCATATGTGTCTTCCTTACCGTGCCTTAATTTGTCTAGGGCATAGCCCAACATAGTCCACATATCATACATACAAGTCCCACAGTGCAGCTTCGCCCCACGACTGCATGCCTAGGCCAATGGACCCTTGCCAAGCTCACAAGTTAGCTCAAGAGGCTCATGAGTGAGTCCCTCGATTGCCTAATCACATAAGAGGTTCTATCCCATCAAAGGGGCGGCCCGGAGGGCCTATTGTTTCAAATAGTAAGCCTCTCGCCTTGTCAGGATGCCCAACGTTGACTTTCGAGCCACACGCCGCCCATAGAGCTCCCAAACTCATATGGGCACGTAGGACACTACTTTGACATGCCTAGGTTGGCCCTTGAGGTTCCCCCTCAAGGCAACACTCTTGGGGCAGAACGCCCGGGAGAGGCTGGTAGGCTGTCACCGTGTATACCCCCCCTTTATATATGCTTAAAAAAAACATTTGCCCAAGAGTCAAGAGTAGACATGCTTCCGCCAGAGAATCATAATGGGCCATAGCCGACGGCTCTTCCAAACTCCAAATGAGGTGCCGTTTTGTTGTACTTACTCCTCTCGACTTCCTTCACACCTCCGTGAAGTTTCATCCCATTCCTATTCTTGTAGAACGAGTTATAGCCTTCAGACACATTGGATAATTACGACAATACCACTAGTCGTTGGCTAAGTCAAGCCAGTATCCAAATGACCTCCAAATGACTCCAAATTTGGTAAACATATATAAGAACATGCTACAAACAAGTCCCTAGCCCGAAATCCCCAATTACCACCTTTAGCTCGAGAACGCGCGGCAATGACATACCTCGCCGCACATGGCCTTCGTCGACGGGCTAGACCCTTGGGTGCACCCCAAGTCCTTGTCAAACATCTTTGGCACCGTTAAGGCATGTCATGCAACATCTTCTATGATGGCTTCTTCTGCTTTTTTCTCATTGAGTATGTTATCACGTCAGGTCTATCCAAATGCCCACCAGCCTCCCCTGAATTCTTTCTCCAAAATTCACTTTACACTATCATATGGAACTAGGGAAAATCATCCCTTCCTCCTTATTGCTCTCTCCTTGAAAAACTGATGGTGTAAAATAGGAGAAATATAGGAAAAATTATTATTATTGAATTGTGTATCTATATTTTTACATTGAGCCTTATTTATAGGCACTACATAACAATCCTTCTCTAAGTAGAATACTATATGCAAAATATATTTCTATTCCTATACTAACACATCCTTAAGAGAAGGAAAATGATATTTGCCAAGAACTTGAACCCTGATTTGATCATACTCTAGGTTCAAACAGGCCAGAAAATCATAATCTTTTCAACCAATTATTGAAAGAAAATTGCAATATTGGTAAACTTCACTTAGAGATCTTGATAATTGTCGATCTCATGCCATAATCCACTTAACTCAGAATAATAATCGGTGATTGTTAACTCACCATGGTTAGTGGTATGAATTTTATTTCAAATTCAAAGGTTTGGGCATCATTACCCTTGCAGTATCAATCAAGGAAAATGACATAGATAGACAACTGTTACATATAATTAGCAACATATGGCCCAATATTTATTAGTAATTCATAGACAAATAATAAAATAGCACATATTAGCCCAACGGTATTTTAGTAAGATTTTTTTTCTTCACGTAACCAACTGGCAATAAACAACAATAAATAAGGAGATATGGGTTAAAGTTTTTCTTCCGTATTATTTATTCTTGTATTGAAGAAGATGGCAATTCAGTTCAGTTTCAAAAAAAAAAATTTCAGTTTCAACAGAAGATGGCAATTCAGTTTCCAAAAATTTTGCCAACCCAAAATCAGTAATCTAAATAGAAACAACAATGCAGTTTAACAATGAACATCAAGATATAGATAGCATCTTTGATTGTTTTGAGTCATCTTAGTGGCGAATGAGATAGTAAAAGTAATTTTGTGGATTATTTCATGGAAGGGATGGTTATTACAACAAAAATTGATTTCAATGGATTCATTCAAAAGATTTTGACCCATTTAAATGTCGATACTTCCATCAATTCCTTGAATTTCATAATAAGATTGATGATGATTCAATACCAATGTTGATACGAAATACTATGGGATTGTGAGTATACATGGAATTGAAGAAAGGATCAGGCAAATTCAAAAACTATACATTATGTATAACTTGAAAAGTTATTGACATTCATTATCATTTCCAATGGCTGAAGAAGAAGATGGGATTATCAATACCCAATTAATTGCAACAACACCGACACTTCAAATCATGATAAAAAAGTTGCATACACTGCTAAAGGTATAATCCATGACATGAAAATGCAATTTGGCCTTGTATACACCTACTAATTGAATGAATACACAAGCTAATCAAATTTATGGATAATGAATATGAATACATTACACCAGAAACCATACATTTAAATGTATACAATTACTAATTGAATGAATACGCAATACTCTTATGTATACACAAACTACAATGTATATATAAATTTATAATTTATGCATAAATATTCTTTGAATGAAGCACTATTTATCCATAAAGAACTAATGGAATACATTAGCGTAATAAACTCTTCACATAAGTAAATGTATAAGTAATCATTTCCATGAAAATTAATACCAACAATCAATCACTATGACCTATTTTTTTGCTTAATAGAGATGAAACTTTCAAATCCACAAATCAAGAAATTTCAAAATATTTTGACAATGACAATGCAAGATACACATAGAGTGAATTTAGACGTGGAGGAGAAAATTTAGGCGAAAAAGGAGTATATGCATGTATGAAGAAATTCTAGAGAGATATAATAGGTAAAAAATAAGAAAAACAATTATTTCCAAAAGCAGTTGTTTAAAATAAGCAAAGAGAAGCATAAAGAACAAAGCAATAAATTTTACATTTTCAAAAAATAAAGAACAAATCCAGAAAAATGTGTCTAAGGAAAAGATCAGAAAAATCAGGAAAAAGAACTCTTTTCAGGGAAAAAAAGCAACGCCACTTCCTTAGAAAAAAGAGAATGGGGCTAATAAATGCCAAATAATTTTTTTAAAAGATCTTTTTTTTTTTTGCTAAACAAATTATAGGAGGGCCATTTATTGCCAATTTAAGCTATAACATGTTATGCTGTGCCAATTTTTCTACAAGGAAACTTAAATGGGCTTGAAGTTTTAGGGTAACAAACGATGGCAAATTAAAAAAGAACTTTATTATAAGCGTCTGATGGGAATTGAACCAGGAGAGCAACAAAACTTAAATGAGTTTCATTTCTGCCGCTGGGCCAAGAGTCAACTTTGTTACTGAGTTCCCAATACATATTTCTTATATGTAGTGTATACTTCGTATACACTACATATACATTCGGTTGTATATGGTCTCTATACGTTGTGTATATGCAATTCTCGTGACACCAATGTTCAGTTTTTTATTTACACAATTAAATCCTTTATGTGAAGTCATTTGTAATTCTTTGATTCCGCTTGGTTGACTTTCTATTGATAATTTTTGGAATCCTAGTAGGCATTTTATATGTATAGGTATGTATATTTTATGTATACCTACAGTAAACTAGTTGGCCCAAAGGTATTGTGCTGTAATTTTCTCTACATTTAATAGATTTCTTAATATAAATAATGGTTTTGCCCAAAAGTTACCCAGGTCCGAGAACCCGCACCCAAATCCCTAGATCCGCCCCTGCTATTCTTATTCTAACATTACAGAATCCTGCATCCCTTTTGATCTTTGTAAATTTGTTTGATATGCTCAAATTTGACCTTCCCTGCTTAATTTACAGGAAAAATTTGGAGCTTCTTGGACTATAATTGCCTCTACCTTTTTGAATGAATATCAGAAGGGCTTTTACGAGGTGAATGTTCTTTTAGAGATGACGTATTGCTGAAATTTCTTCATCTGGTGCTTTATTTTAATTCTGTTTGGTATCTGTTTCAAACTACTTCTAAGTAGTTCAAAAGAAACATTTGAAATCCTGAAAT